>CM038708.1:24844017-24876517 GCA_021613375.1 Megaleporinus macrocephalus | reverse complement strand
CAAGAGCAGCAGAAATGCCGCACCACTGGTTTCCCAGGCAAGTATGCTGCACACCGCAGAATTCAAGATTAGCTCCCTCAGAGTGTCGACCACTTTCTGAAACTCAAAACGAATCTACTGAATTTAACACGAACACACACTTGACAGCGGACAGCGGTCAGCAAAACCTCAGCAATGACATTGCGGCTCAATCCCACAAACAGTAAGAAGAGTCCATTTCAAAGGAGAATTTAAATTCAGGGTGCTGCGTACACTTACACGCTCATTTACTAACAGAATACTCAGAAGACACTCTTATTCGGGGTGAGTTGCATAATCATGTTAGGTAAATGCAGCATTAGGAGTTTAATCTGAGAACTTTTTATTGGTATAACATGTTGTGCTTACACATATCAGAAATTACACCAGCACATGGAGAGAGCGGGTGCTACCCACTAGACTATACCAACTATTTCCACCATTAAGTTCACACCCAGAGTTCAGAAACAAACCCTGCACTTTCTGACCGTACAAATGTAAGTGTGCACACATCTCTCTTTTCTATGCTGACCTGCTTAATGACTGCTTCTGAACCTACTGTTCATGTCAATGGTGTCATATAATGCCTTTATTCAGTATTTCACATTACGTTCTCAGATTTCTACACAGAAGAGTGAAAAATGCCCAGATGCAGGTTCACTCACTATGATTTGGTCCTAAAATTAATTGTGCTGTTTTAGTGAGCTCATGAATAATTTGCTGAGCTCTGTTCTGACAGCTGGTTTACAGCGAGACATCGAAGCAACACGCCAAAGCAGACACAGATAAGAAATAGTACCTCAGTGTAAAAGGCTAGGTCGTCAGACTTTTTATTACTTAGTATATGTATGTATATATGTATATATATTTTATTACTAGCTACCTGCTAGTAGCTGTTACCAACACTAACTAATTACTTTTGATCTTGACACTAATTAAATTAAAACCATCAGCTATGAAGCAAGCTTAAATTAACTAACGTTAGCATAAATAACTGAATTGATAAGATTCAATATTACAGTCACAGCAGTAGATGATCATTGACTTTATTAACGAGTTATGTTTCCTGAGTGCTGGTATTCTATAGATTTATTCTAATTGCTCTCTATCTTGGTACTGCTTGTTTAAATTAGGTTGTTTTCTTCTCCTAAAGCTACATCAAAGGAAACCTTAATTATTAAGCAGACTTACAGTATAAATGCCAGCAATTGAAAATGGAAGATTAAATTTATTCTCCTGTAAGTGTACAATGACACTACTTTCTGTTCTGTTAGGTGGGCTAGACTTTCTCACTGCATTAATAAATCATCACTGTCACCAATAGAGCTGCCTGTTCCCCACTGCAGTATAGCTCCCACAACATTACTGTATAGAACCAGTGCTCCATTATACTGCCATGCCCGCTATCTTAAGCCTAGTTAGATATTCAGTGTATATTACATTACTCTACAACACATATGTGGTATTTAACATTTTATGGGTTAACCCAACAAAACTCAAGCCTCAGTGTCCCTGGAACATAACAAAATACAGCAAATAGAAATGCTACACAATCGAGTGAGCTTATCATGCAGTAATGCTTTGAACTAATACTTGGGGGCAGTTTTCTGGATGGGGATGAAGTTTAGAGCATGACTGGGCTGCACTGGTTATTCTTACATTAGCTTGCTGAGGTCTTTGTTTAGGTCTGTACATAAAGTCTTCACTAAGTATTCATTTGATGCTAATTTCAACATAATCCACAAGTCAGCTTCTAACTAGTAACTAACTAATGTGTACAGTTGTTGCTTAAAAGGTGCCATAGAATTAGGGTTAGTGTATTGTATGTGCATTTGCTTTGCTGGTGCAGAGAACTGACATTCTGTGAACCTCACACACGGTTGTCTCCTCTTTCATTTGCAAATTCAACATTTAAAAAAGAGGGAGGTAAAATAAGCTGAACTCTATATCTATCGATATCCATGACTCCAATTTACATTTGACAACAGAGCAACAGGAACAGAAAATGATGGATTATGTGGAGTAATCTATCATTTCAGGCTCTTTCCAACGAACAGAACTGTCAACTAGCATGGCTGATGTTCATCTTTAAACAATGCTGAAGTCAGCTTCCTATTCAGCAGCTTCTTAATTGAAATTTCTGTTACACCTCAGTTGGCTCTGCACATCGCACTCCAGACCGTTTCTAAACCTGAGGACAATATCGAGCAGGCTTCACTTAGCGTTTCATGCTGAAGATAGTAAAGAGAGGAGCACGCCCACCTTTATTAGCATCATAACCTCTAAGTAGCAGCCATGCTGTGTGATTCCATTTACTTTCTGACAGCTAAAGTCAGAACATCAAAAGGTTTTTACAGTGAGTACCAGCTTTTATTTACTTTGTGCTGTTGCAAGTGGCTAGCATAAGCAGCATTAGCTTTAAATAGCACAGCTACCTAAAGAGTATGATCACCTAGCTTGTTACACAGAGATTCATTTTATTTTCCTGCCTGTGTCTATTTCGACGTCGCTTCTCTGTGAATACCTATACCAACACTGCCCCTTTTAGAAAAGCACTTACATTTTGGCTGGAGCTGTTCTCCAGAGGACTGGTGCTGTATGCCGGTATGGGAGCCGAGGCCATCACTGGGTCTGCTGCTTCCACCACTGCTGCAAACAGGGAAAAGAAATACTGAAATAAAACCCAAACGGATGGATGAAGGAAATTTGAAACTAGCATATATTATATATAATATATAAATATATAATATACTGTAAATAATAATAAAAAATAATATACTGCATGTATCTGTTATACAAACATAAGGCTATACTGTCTTCAAATACAGGCAGAGATGACTATGTAGGAGTGACGATAACATGTGCTTTAGTGAAATCATATCTGATAGCCCTGAGTCACAGTCACACTCCACACTGATCTTCAGAGCAGTTCTAAATTCATGGAAAGTACCACAGTTACTGGTCATGGACCAGGAATGAGAGAAGGGTGGTGGGGGCCAAGTAGGTTACATTTGCATGAGTGACAAAGTTGACTGGTCAATTTAAGGCTTCTGTTCCAGGTAGCAATACTACACTCTTGTGGGTGTGGATTATTTCCAATATTAAAACTATATAAGGCATTTCATATAAGACAATCATGTCATTTCAATTGAATAAGGTAATTAAAACAATTGCTATTATTATTCAGGAATGCACTGATTCTACTTTTTCCCCTTTCAATGCTGATACCGATACCTAATCCATAAATACAGGCTGATCCAGTGTACTGATACCAATACTATCTAACCTAACTAACCTAAAAGTTCAATTACTACTTCAGTTACTGTGTTCTGTCACAAATTAAATTTCCTCAACTGTACATATGCTCATGCTTAAAAACAATTTTTGTTTATTTATATTTAGTATGAACAGTTATATGGCCAGTAACAAGAATCGTGAACACTGTTGCACATGCAAATTTCTTAAGCCATTTATCTCGTTTACTCACTCTTACAGCTCTGAGCAGTTGGATCTGCTAGAGTTTAGTAAACGTCACTGTTGTTCATGATGTCAGTGGCAGTGACTTTTAGCATTTATGTGGGCGTAGTTGAAGGATGAGACCCCGTTGCTGAGTAATACCGCTGACCAATGTAGGAGCACCCCATGTGGGAGTGAGCATAATCTGGTCTAACATTAACTTAGGCTGTAAGTGACTACACAGCGGGAGTTGAGCAATTACTGGAGGAAGCCCGGCTCAGATTTAGCCATGAGCAATTTTTACTGCTGCTTGTCATCTCACATTGTCGTTGTTATGCAACTAATTGCCAATATCAGCACTGATACCAATGTGGTATTATTATTATTATTATTATTATTATTATTATTATTTAGTAGCAGAAGTAAAAATGTTCTCATCTTTAAGACAATGTAGACAGTAGGTAAGTCACATACAATTACATTGTTATTTCTAGGAGGCTGTTAAGAGTTTGCTGATTAAAATCATTGCTTCTTTGTATGTGTATAGAAATGCTGCAAATGATTAAAGACTAAATTAACGTAAACAAACTGCAGGTAATATTTGAGCATGACATAAGTGCAGGTAGCAGACTGTAAGTATGTATATTTAAAACGCAATTATTTAATAGTATTTGTAAAAACATCCTTACAATAAGTATACATGACTTCTATTCCTACGTATGTAAAAATATACTTAAGGAGGGTAAAATAATAATCATTTAGTCACTTATGGCACCAACTGTTTAGAAGCAGACCCACTGTATGACAGTCCTCAATCAGGCTTTTCTGAAGAGCCCACCCAGATCTCGGGCAGAATGCTGCGTTCACCTACGCGCATAGCTTAGGCCTTATCCAAAACTCCAAAAGTCTGAAGTTACCACTTGGTCTAAATTTAGCTCCAACGTCTGTAATTAACTGCAGCAGAGCGACTGAATACGAGCATCGCTCATTCTGTTCCCATCCTTTACGTTCAAGCGATCACGACACTGAACCGTTAAGTTAACGTACAGAGAGTAGAAATACTATAAACTCAGACTAGCCGTGCGCTCTTACTCGATGCTATTTATACAGATGACGGAAAGGGGGGAGGGTATGACATCAATTGTCAAAGCAGTGCAGTCAGACATCAGGCAGGGTGAAGTTACACTGCTCCACCCAAAGATCAAAATCACATTACTGTTCATTTTTCAAATAAAACACTCAGAATTTGGAGAACTGAACGGAATTAGTTCACATTAACGTTTCTCCTCCGGCTCTGTCCATCAAAACCAACTCTGGCTTAACTAGAACCATCATGTTATATTGACACAGTTGGAATACCGTAAAACTCTGACTGAGGCTAACAGTTTGCTGGAGAAGCTCAGCTGCTTGCTTTCTGAAGTTAGCTTTTTATTCGAATTCTCCGTTCCACCTTAAACAGTGCAGTGCCCGAATGTAACTGCTGCACCATTTAAGGTGGAACGGGGGGGGGGGGTTCAAATAAGAAGCTAACTTCAGCCACGTCTTTCTTCAGGTTTACGCCCAATAACGGCTCCCAGTTAACCTTAAAGAGAAACTTTCGACCTTTCCTCTGGACCGTTGTACTGGGCAGCAGGTAAGTTAATGTTAGCAGGCTAGCTAAACACTTTCTTCTGCTAACTTGTGTGATGAGAGGAGAAAACTGGGGTCGGGCTCATTTTAAAAAAATTTAAATGATGTTGAAGCACCATCTCCCCGCTCAGTACAGAGCACCGAGATGCCAGAGCGACAAACCAACTCCGCACAACTGTCCAAACTGAACTTTTACAACTTGTTTGTGCTCCGTCAGCAGAGTTAGCAGCGCGCTAACAGGCTAAAGAGCCCCAGCTCACTGACACACAACACAGACACTCAGTACGGGACCAGGAAACAGGGCCTGTCTCCTCCGCTGCTCTGGAGTGGCCAATGTTGGCAAGGCTGCAGTCTCAGCGGACAAAAGCACGACCGCCTGGCTCGCAAAAGAGCCCAAAGAAGCGCAGGGGAGCATGTTTTTCGCTGTAAAAAGCTCGTACTCACCCTGTTAGTGCGACTCTCCGCTCCTCAAATCCACAGTGTTTTCAGCACCGCCGCAGGAAGCGCTCCGCCACAGTCACGTGACGGCGGAGCGCGCAGGGATTGGTCGGTTTTCACATCGTTCACTCCAGCGGTTTAAAGGGTAGGCGTCTCAGGCAGAGATTAATACAACTAATAATTAAACTGTTACTAATAAAACCAATACAACTGCAGCTAATAGTGGCAATCAAAAGAAAGCTGACATAAAAACATTTCCACTAGTTGTAATTCATTTCTTACTTATTAAAACTAAGTTTATGCATGTACACATTGCTCCTCCTCTCACAGTAAACTGGCAAAATGAATATATGGTTATTAATTAGAGCTGAATTTGTGGAAATGCTGAAATATGATTTATATAATATAATGAAATATAATATCCAAATGTCATATTTCACTAGCAATGACAATATTTTCACTTGTTTAAACTAAATTTCTAATAAGTAAGTAAGTAAAGTAAGTAAGTAAAACTTTATTTATATAGCACTTTTCCAGAGTGACTCGCAAAGTGCTTTACAGAATACTTACAAGTAAAATACAATACAAGACAATTAAGATCATTATAGTCGTATACTCAAATAAATAATACACAAATTTAATGCACACCGACTTATAAAACACAACGCTCAGAAACTGTCAAAAGCAAGAGAATAAAAATAAGTCTTTAAACGTTTTTTAAAAACCTGGGTTGAATCAGAGAGTCTAATATCAATAGGAAGATTATTCCATAATGTTGGGGCATATACTGCAAAGGCACAGTCCCCCTTTAATTTTAAGTACGAGGAACAGTTAATAACCCCTGATCTGAAGACCTTAAAGTTCTTACACTATGAAGCGGATGTAGAAGCTCAGTGATGTATGCTGGAGCCTCGTTATGAACAGCCTGATAAGTAAGCATTCAAATTTTTTCATTTATTCTATAGCTTACAGGTATACTGATAAACAGGTATACTAATAAAGTGTACTGAAGTATACTGAGTATATACTAAGTATACTGAACTTGGGTAAATATTTTATCACATGCCATCCATCTATCCATCCATCCATTATCTTCTGCTTTATCCCACTATTCAGGGGTCCAGGGGCGGGGCTGGAGTCAATCCCAGTGTCATCGGGCTAAGGCGGGGTACACCATGGACAGGTCGCCAGTCCATCGCATGGTCTACACTAAATACGTTAAGTGTAATACTTTTTACAAGTCTTGTAAGAAGACCTTTCAGACTCATGCTCAAAACAAGAGGAGGCAACATATCACCAGAAAATCCACAGTCCCTCCTCCTCCCTCTTTACTTCTTATCAGTCTAGAAGAAACACTGCAAGTTCAGCATCAAACTTCATCCCTTCACTCGCCAAGAGAGTCTCTGGCAATAGACAGCAACACAAATGTTATGTCTTGTTATTCGATTTATATCCGTGTTAGGTCGTGTTACTCTTCTTACTCCATATATCACTTCTTTTGTTAACTGCTGAACATGGATTTGTGACGTGAGCATGTGGCTGCAGTGATCGCTTATCAGAGATGATATGCGATGAGAGATGATATCTCTTGCCTACGTGTCTTTAAATGAGCTAACCAGGAGCCCCTAAACCTGTTGGGCTGATTCAACTCAACATTACAGAGACAGGTACAAGGTGGTATTATGAGATAAGATAGGTCAGGTTCAGCAGGTTTCAGTAGATACTTCTATCAACACAGGACATACACAGCTTTTAGATAGAGCTATTAGTGTCATAGACCTGTCAGTATTATAGAGCTGTCAGTGTTATAGAGCTATTAGTGTCATAGACCTGTCAGTATTATAGACCTGTCAGTGTTATAGAGCTATTAGTGTCATAGACCTGTCAGTATTATAGACCTGTCAGTGTTATAGAGCTGTTAGTGTCATAGACCTGTTAGTGTCATAGACCTGTCAGTGTTATAGAGCTGTTAGTGTCATAGACCTGTTAGTGTCATAGACCTGTCAGTGTCATAGACCTGTTAGTGTCATAGACCTGTTAGTGTCATAGACCTGTCAGTGTCATAGAGCTGTTAGTGTCATAGACCTGTTAGTGTCATAGACCTGTTAGCGTAATAGAGCTGTTAGTGTTATAGAGCTGTTAGTGTCATAGACCTGTTAGTGTCATAGACCTGTCAGTGTCATAGAGCTGTTAGTGTCATAGACCTGTTAGTGTCATAGACCTGTTAGTGTCAAAGACCTGTCAGTGTCATAGAGCTGTTAGTGTCATAGACCTGTTAGTGTCATAGACCTGTTAGCGTCATAGAGCTGTTAGTGTTATAGACCTGTTAGTGCCATAGACCTGTTAGTGTCATAGAGCTGTTAGTGTCATAGTGCTGTTAGTGTCATAGAGCTGTTAGTGTTATAGAGCTGTTAGTGTCATAGACCTGTCAGTGTCATAGAGCTGTCAGTGTTATAGACCTGGCAGTGTTATAGAGCTGTTATTGTCATAGAGCTGTTAGTGTCATAGACCTGTCAGTGTCATAGACCTGTCAGTGTTATATACCTGTCAGTGTTATAGAGCTGTTATAGAGCTATCAACACAGGACATACACAGCTTTTAGATAAAGCTATTAGTGTCATAGACCTGTCAGTATTATAGACCTGTCAGTGTTATAGAGCTGTTAGTGTCATAGACCTGTTAGTGTCATAGACCTGTCAGTGTCATAGACCTGTTAGTGTCATAGACCTGTTAGTGTCATAGACCTGTTAGCGTCATAGACCTGTCAGTGTCATAGACCTGTTAGTGTCATAGACCTGTTAGTGTCATAGACCTGTTAGTGTCATAGACCTGTTAGCGTCATAGAGCTGTTAGTGTTATAGACCTGTTAGTGTCATAGACCTGTTAGTGTCATAGAGCTGTTAGTGTCATAGAGCTGTTAGTGTTATAGAGCTGTTAGTGTCATAGACCTGTCAGTGTCATAGAGCTGTCAGTGTTATAGACCTGTCAGTGTTATAGAGCTGTTATTGTCATAGAGCTGTTAGTGTCATAGACCTGTCAGTGTCATAGACCTGTCAGTGTTATAGACCTGTCAGTGTTATAGAGCTGTTATAGAGCTATCAACACAGGACATACACAGCTTTGACATACTATCAAAACTGTTCATATTCTGTTCATGACTGTAGTTCATTTTGTGATGTTTTAAACAAAAACTTTAAAAAAAACCTAAAAATCATACATATTGCTTCTTTAAGACCTATGAGTATAATAGAGCCTTTAACAATAGTCAGCTTTCTGCCTTAGAAATGTTAGGGCCTAGACATATTAGTATCACAGACATGTAAGTGTCATAAAAGCATTAGGACCCCAGATCTATTATCATATCAGCATTGGCAATTTTTTGGCAGTGTTTGAGTGCAAGAGTAGTTTGAATTGAAACCTGTTTGTACTAGATAGAGATACATACTCTGACTGAACACAAAGCACTTATGTAAGTAGCTCTGGATAAGAGTGTCTGCTAAATGGCGTAAATGTAAATGCAAATGTCACAGATCTCTTAGAGTCATAAGTCATTAGGACCATAAAGGACTACTAGTGCTATAGATGTATTAGTGCCATAGACCTATTAGTGTCATAGAGCTGTCAGTGTCATAGAGCTATCAGTGTCATAAAGCTGTTAGTGTCATAGAGCTATTAGTGTCATAGACCGGTCAGTGTCATAGAGCTGTTAGTGTCATAGAGCTGTTAGTGTTATAGACCTGTCAGTGTCATAGACCTATTAGTGTCATAGAGCTGTTAGTGTCACAGAGCTGTCAGTGTCATAGAGCTGTTAGTCATAGACCTGTTAGTGTCATAGACCTGTCAGTGTTATAGACCTGTTAGTGTCATAGACCTGTCAGTACATAGAGCTGTCAGTGTCATAGACCTGTCAGTGTTATAGAGCTGTTAGTGTCATAGACCTGTTAGTGTCATAGACCTGTCAGTGTTATAGAGCTGTTAGCGTCATAGAGCTATTAGTGTCATAGACCGGTTAGTGTCATAGACCTGTCATTGTCATAGACCTGTCAGTGTCATAGACCTGTCAGTGTTATAGACCTGTCAGTGTTATAGAGCTGTTAGCGTCATAGAGCTATTAGTGTCATAGACCGGTTAGTGTCATAGACCTGTCATTGTCATAGACCTGTCAGTGTCATAGACCTGTTAGTGTCAAAGACCTGTCAGTGTCATAGAGCTGTTAGTGTCATAGAGCTGTTAGTGTCATAGACCTGTCAGTGTCATAGACCTATTAGTGTCATAGACCTGTCAGTGTCATAGAGCTGTTAGTGTAATAGAGCTGTTAGTGTCATAGACCTGTTATTGTCATAGACCTGTCAGTTCATAGAGCTGTTAGTGTCATAGACCCGTTAGTGTCATAGACCTGTCAGTGTCATAGAGCTGTTAGTGTCATAGACCTGTTGGTGTCATAAACCTGTCAGTGTCATAGACCTGTTAGTGTCATAGACCTGTCAGTGTTATAGACCTGTTAGTGTCATAGACCTGTCAGTACATAGAGCTGTCAGTGTCATAGACCTGTCAGTGTTATAGAGCTGTTAGTGTCATAGAGCTGTTAGTGTCATAGAGCTCGTAGTGTCATAGACCTGTCAGTGTCATAGAGCTGTGAGTGTTATAGACCTGTGAGTGTTATAGAGCTGTTATCGTCATAGAGCTGTTAGTGTCATAGACCTGTCAGTGTCATAGAGCTGTCAGTGTTATAGACCTGTCAGTGTTATAGAGCTGTTATTCTCATAGAGCTGTTAGTGTCATAGACCTGTCAGTGTCATAGAGCTGTCAGTGTTATAGACCTGTCAGTGTTATAGAGCTGTTATCGTCATAGAGCTGTTAGTGTCATAGACCTGTCAGTGTCATAGAGCTGTCAGTGTTATAGACCTGTCAGTGTTATAGAGCTGTTATTGTCATAGAGCTGTTAGTGTCATAGACCTGTCAGTGTCATAGAGCTGTCAGTGTTATAGACCTGTCAGTGTCATAGAGCTGTTAGTGTCATAGGCCTGTCAGTGTCATAGACCTGTTAGTGTCATATACCTATTAGTGTCATAGACCTGTTAGTGTCATAGACCTGTCAGTGTTATAGAGCTGTTAGCGTCATAGAGCTGTTAGTGTTATAGAGCTGTTAGTGTCATAGACCTGTCAGTGTTATAGAGCTGTTAGTGTCATAGAGCTGTCAGTTTCATAGACCTGTCCGTGTTATAGACCTGTCAGTGTCATAGAGCTGTTAGTGTCATAGGCCTGTCAGTGTCATAGACCTGTTAGTGTCATATACCTATTAGTGTCATAGACCTGTTAGTGTCATAGACCTGTTAGTGTCATAGACCTGTCAGTGTTATAGAGCTGTTAGTGTCATAGAGCTGTTAGTGTCATAGAGCTGGTAGTGTCATAGACCTGTCAGTGTTATAGACCTGTCAGTGTTATAGAGCGGTTATTGTCATAGAGCTGTTAGTGTCATAGAGCTGTTAGTGTCATAGACCTGTTAGTGTCATAGACCTGTTAGCGTCTTAGAGCTGTTAGTGTTATAGACCTGTTAGTGTCATAGACCTGTCAGTGTCATAGAGCTGTTAGCGTCATAGAGCTGTTAGTGTCATAGACCTGTCAGTGTCATAGAGCTGTCAGTGTTATAGAACTGTCAGTGTTATAGAGCTGTTAGTGTCATAGACCTGTCAGTGTCATAGAGCTGTTAGTGTCATAGGCCTGTCAGTGTCATAGACCTGTTAGTGTCATATACCTATTAGTGTCATAGACCTGTTAGTGTCATAGACCTGTCAGTGTTGTAGAGCTGTTAGCGTCATAGAGCTGTTACTGTTATAGAGCTGTTAGTGTCATAGACCTGTCAGTGTTACTGAGCTGTTAGCGTCATAGACCTGTTAGCGTCATAGAGCTGTTAGTGTTATATACCTGTCAGTGTTATAGAGCTGTCAGTGTCATAGAGCTGTTATTGTCATAGACCTGTTAGTGTCATAGACCTGTTAGCGTCTTAGAGCTGTTAGTGTTATAGAGCTGTTAGTGTCATAGAGCTGTCAGTGTTATAGACCTGTCAGTGTTATAGAGCTGTTATCGTCATAGAGCTGTTAGTGTCATAGACCTGTCAGTGTCATAGAGCTGTCAGTGTTATAGACCTGTCAGTGTTATAGAGCTGTTATTGTCATAGAGCTGTTAGTGTCATAGAACTGTCAGTGTTATAGAGCTGTTAGTGTCATAGACCTGTTAGTGTCATAGACCTGTTAGTGTCATAGACCTGTTAGTGTCATAGGCCTGTCAGTGTCATAGACCTGTTAGTGTCATATACCTATTAGTTTCATAGACCTGTTAGTGTCATAGACCTGTCAGTGTTATAGAGCTGTTAGTGTCATAGAGCTGTTAGTGTAATAGAGCTGTCAGTGTCATAGACCTATTAGTGTCATAGACCTGTCAGTGTTATAGACCTGTCAGTGTTATAGAGCTGTTAGTGTCATAGACCTGTCAGTGTCATAGACTTGTTAGCGTCATAGACCTGTTAGTGTTATAGAGCTGTTAGTGTCATAAACCTGTTAGTGTCATAGACCTGTTAGTGTCATAGACCTGTCAGTGTCATAGAGCTGTTAGCGTCATAGAGCTGTTAGTGTTATAGAGCTGTTAGTGTCATAGACCTGTTAGTGTCATAGACCTGTCAGTGTCATAGAGCTGTTAGTGTCATAGACCTGTCAGTGTCGTAGAGCTGTCAGTGTTATAGACCTGTCAGTGTTATAGAGCTGTTATCGTCATAGAGCTGTTAGTGTCATAGACCTGTCAGTGTCATAGAGCTGTCAGTGTTATAGACCTGTCAGTGTTATAGAGCTGTTATTGTCATAGAGCTGTTAGTGTCATAGACCTGTCAGTGTCATAGAGCTGTCAGTGTTATAGACCTGTCAGTGTCATAGAGCTGTTAGTGTCATAGGCCTGTCAGTGTCATAGACCTGTTAGTGTCATATACCTATTAGTGTCATAGACCTGTTAGTGTCATAGACCTGTCAGTGTTATAGAGCTGTTAGCGT
Source organism: Megaleporinus macrocephalus (assembly GCA_021613375.1). NCBI lineage: Eukaryota > Metazoa > Chordata > Actinopteri > Characiformes > Anostomidae > Megaleporinus > Megaleporinus macrocephalus. The sequence goes on along the minus strand of CM038708.1, from coordinate 24,863,936 downwards.
CATAGAGCTGTTAGTGTTATAGAGCTGTTAGTGTCATAGACCTGTCAGTGTTATAGAGCTGTTAGTGTCATAGAGCTGTCAGTTTCATAGACCTGTCCGTGTTATAGACCTGTCAGTGTCATAGAGCTGTTAGTGTCATAGGCCTGTCAGTGTCATAGACCTGTTAGTGTCATATACCTATTAGTGTCATAGACCTGTTAGTGTCATAGACCTGTTAGTGTCATAGACCTGTCAGTGTTATAGAGCTGTTAGTGTCATAGAGCTGTTAGTGTCATAGAGCTGGTAGTGTCATAGACCTGTCAGTGTTATAGACCTGTCAGTGTTATAGAGCGGTTATTGTCATAGAGCTGTTAGTGTCATAGAGCTGTTAGTGTCATAGACCTGTTAGTGTCATAGACCTGTTAGCGTCTTAGAGCTGTTAGTGTTATAGACCTGTTAGTGTCATAGACCTGTCAGTGTCATAGAGCTGTTAGCGTCATAGAGCTGTTAGTGTCATAGACCTGTCAGTGTCATAGAGCTGTCAGTGTTATAGAACTGTCAGTGTTATAGAGCTGTTAGTGTCATAGACCTGTCAGTGTCATAGAGCTGTTAGTGTCATAGGCCTGTCAGTGTCATAGACCTGTTAGTGTCATATACCTATTAGTGTCATAGACCTGTTAGTGTCATAGACCTGTCAGTGTTGTAGAGCTGTTAGCGTCATAGAGCTGTTACTGTTATAGAGCTGTTAGTGTCATAGACCTGTCAGTGTTACTGAGCTGTTAGCGTCATAGACCTGTTAGCGTCATAGAGCTGTTAGTGTTATATACCTGTCAGTGTTATAGAGCTGTTAGTGTCATAGACTTTCAGTGTCATAGACCTGTTAGTGTCATAGACCTGTCAGTTTTATAGACCTGTCAGTTTTATAGAGCTGTTAATGTCATAGACCTGTCAGTGTCATAGAGCTGTCAGTGTTATAGACCTGTCAGTGTTATAGAGCTGTTAGTGTCATAGACTTTCAGTGTCATAGACCTGTTAGTGTCATAGACCTGTTAGTGTCATAGAGCTTTTAGTGTCATAGACTTTCAGTGTCATAGACCTGTTAGTGTCATAGACCTGTTAGTGTCATAGACCTGTCAGTGTTATAGACCTGTCAGTGTTATAGAGCTGTTAGTGTCATAGACTTGTCAGTGTAATAGAGCTGTTAGTGTCATAGACCTGTTAGTGTCATAGACCTTTCAGTGTTATAGACCTGTCAGTGTTATAGAGCTGTTAGTGTTATAGAGCTGTTACGGTTATAGACCTGTCAGTGTTATAGAGCTGTCAGTGTTATAGAGCTGTCAGTGTTATAGAGCTGTTAGTGTTATAGAGCTGTCAGTGTTATAGAGCTGTTAGTGTTATAGAGCTGTTAGTGTTATAGAGCTGTCAGTGTTATACAAGGCCAGTAGAATAGACCTGTTGGTGTCCTAAATCTATTAGCATTAGAGACATTAGAGTCTTAGACCTGTTAGCACCCTAGACCGATTAGTGCCATGTATCTCTTAGTACCATTAACCTATTAGTGCTATAGACCTACAAATGTTATAGAACTGTTAACTCCATGAACCAATTAGTATTATATAAACCTAGTAGTGTCATAAACATGAATAAACCTACAAACTCTAAAGTAATATTTTTTTGTTTAACTTAAGAAAACTGACCAGATAACACAGCCTGGACTTTCTGTACCTTGCTGTTAGTTTACGTCTTTCAGATGTGAGCCCGCTGGTTATCATTTACACACAACAAATACTTCTGAACCCTACAGCACAGTATGAGACATAGTTTAGAGTAGACAGAGAGTATAGCACATGAACACACACACACACACACACACACACGTATACACATGGGCACACTCACACAGAGAGTGGTGAGATTGATATGGTGCTGGTTTCAGATGTTATATCTAAGAGACAGAACATGGTGATGGTGAGTTGCATGCAGCTGCTGCTTAACAGTGTGTCCGGTCAAAGAAGTGTTTTGTATTTCCTGAAAAAACACAAGACCAAGGCAACACCCTGAGGCTTCTATGTTCACTGGTACTTTCCAAAGAACAGTTCAGCCTACTGTGATCTTACTCATAGAAAAAAGGACAACCAATATATAAAACCATGTGATATTTTTGGATGGTATAACAGGGCCGGGTTGTTATCATCACTTCCTCTCTTAGCCATAGCATAACAAAAATAACAACCGGCTTTGTTTTTTTTTTCAACACTTTTAAGTTCAGTAAATGCGTTGCATGTGTAAATTACGGTACTTTTCTACTTTCACAGCTATTTTTGAATATGTGGGAACGAGCGCAGGTGCAGCTCTCTAGCACCGGGCAACGTAGAAGCAAAACCACAATTTTGGCCTCAAAATGAAACAGACCAAACCATCAAACACAGAACTGAGATGAACAGGAGCAGTCAAAAGCTCTCTGCTGTAAGGGAAGCTCTCATTAGCTGTCAGTTCCTGTGCACTTCCTATGTGTTCTATAAAAAAGAAGGTCTATTTACATACACAAGACCAACTGATGCTGAGCTCAAGTAAACAGAGCTCAGTGGAAACGCAAATAGCCAGGTCCACCCCATTGTGGTACAAGATGATGTATACTTTGGATGTCCTTCATTCAGTGCATGGGCATGCGATATTGATTCGCAATGGATAAATGAGAACAATGAGGTGGCAAATGAAGAGGACAGGGTTTGGTGGACGGCACGTGCATTGGTTATATTAGGCGTGCTGCTGTGTCTTCTCCGCAGAATCAGTCATATCCAGCCACATGACTTCGTTCTCCTTAACCTTCGGTTCTAGCAAGAGAAGCACACTAAATAAAATAAATATTACAACGTAATGAACATGCTATGACATGAATCAGACCTTCTGATGTCACGGCAGCTGTGAAACGCATGCATTGGCTTTCAGAACTGTACACTGATACGGGGCTTCTGCCTTAAATGGTATTAACTAGAGTGTTAACTTGTGGAATGGAGACCTGCGACTAACATGAAAGGAGCACAGATTATTAGAGAAGCGTCTGTCAGCTGCCAGGCTGCTTCTTCTGCTTTCTGCAGCCTTATTGGACGCTCGCTGTAAACCACAGACCGCGGTACCAGTGTTATTTTAATACAGGCCCTCAGCACAGGCCTCGGCGGAACTGAGATGATGTTGCTGCTGGGTCATTGCTCATTTTGAGATAAATAATAGAGTGACTTCTGGCACACAGGTTTATGAGCCGTCATTTTGAATTATTTTAATGGAATAAAGAAATGACCACAGAGCTTCAGAACTTTTTAAAACTCGGATGAGAAAACAACATTTAAGACAACTTACGTGAGGGGGGCCGCGAGAGTGTTTTGTACTCACTGACTGTAATCTGTGTATTAGGTTTAAGGCTTCTTTAGAGATTTAAATGATTCACCGCCATACTTGAAATGACTGAACAGCAGAACTCGCAGCCTATCAAAATTCCATCTGCCATCTAACACAATGGTGTGCAGATAATAATCATCTGCTGGTAAAGGTCTTAAAGAAAAAAGGAGAGGATCATCTGCTCACCAAACTCAGACAGCGCCGTTCACAGTCCAGTTACCATCGGGGGGAGGTGTGAAGGTGGTAGACTGTTTTAAGCAGCTTGGACTCAATCTGGACAATTAGTTTTGATCACTTCATTGTTTTTATTACACTTACAGTCTAATTAGCTTGTTCTTCCCACATTTCTTACTTTTATTATTCTGTAAATAAGGTTAGTAAATAAATGTTTGTCAGCAACAGCATTTTCAACTTTCTCTCAGTGGTTTGTAATATTTGTATTAGTTTATTTTCTAAAATTAAAGTTTGTGCACATTTAAAATCTCTATCAGGAGATCAAAAACTGGTGATATCTCGTATTAAAGACCCAGTAGTGGCAAACAGTCATAGCAGAGTACCGATCTTACCAAGCCAGCGGACTGAGAGACGTCAGCAGAGATGAAGGACACTACATGTAGCACCTTTATTAGTCCTACTTCTCTATGGAGGCATAATTGAGCCTGTAAACATCACACCTTAAATATCCTAGGCCTCATCACTTAGCTAATCAACCTAACAATAGGACATTTTAAGAAGAGCTGTTTCTGTAGTACAAGACCATCCATTATACATGTCTTACTTCCATCAGGCTGGGGTTTCAGAACATTAGGGGTTTCAGAACATGTAGAAAGGCACACTTGGCAAAAAGTTGTACCTTCAGCAATATGAGCCCCTAACAAGCGACCCCGCTGCAGCAGATGTTCCACTCCATGTCTTTAAAAGAAGTAAGTGATACTTCTTTCAAAGACAGGAGTATCAGTTATGTCAGTTATGTTAGTTATGTTAGTATGTTAGTGCTTTATGGGTGGGGTTGCTTGTACATGTGTTTGTCTCTTTCTGAATGTATGCAATGTCTGATGTCTGCTTTCTTTTTCCAACACAATGTACGACTCAAATCTAATCTATGAACCTGATGGTGCTGCTGATTCTTTCGCTACTTCACAAGCTGTGCAAACAATAAGCTCCAGTAAACTGCTAAGCTCGTGAAGTAGCAAGTGAAGTTTCTACTTGCTAGCACGCTAAAGTCATCAGACATGATGCTCTGCTTTACAACTTCTCCAGGTCAGGAGTTTTACATTGCTATTTGAATGTTGCAGCCCAGAGGGTGGAGTGTGGGGGAGGGTTAGCATGCTAATTGCTAGGCAAATCGAATTTTGGATTTCTGTCCATGAAAAACAGGAATTCCATTTCTGGACACAAAAAAAAATGCCCAAAATCCAAGTATTTGCATATGTTAGCATTAATTGTGAAGTTGAAATCGCATATATGTGTATTTAAATCATTCCTGTACAAAGAATGGGCTCCATTGGCTCAGATAATCTTTAATGTTGGGACAGTTATTTCAGAAAGGTTTACTGTTGGCTGGGTAGATATGTTTGAGCCCTAATGCAACTGGATAACATTTCAATTGAACTTTCAGCAGCTCAAATGCATGGGCTAGGACTATGGATGGATGGAACACTGCCACTGCAGATATAAAAAAGACTTATCCGCTCCTGTTGAGTTTCTTATCAGCCAGATCTTTGCATTTACTATTGTTGACTACTGACTAATTGTTTTTCCAGCATTATTACCCTATTTAGTCTAATTCCATGATTCATTGATTTACTTGGGGTTGCATTCATTAGTCTGCATTATTGACAATCAGTTTTTTTTTGTCAAGCAACAAATATATTAATTGCTCAAAAAAATTAATTAAATGATTAAATGTTTTGTTAATTCTCTATAAGAAAGTAAGTTAACACAACTTTTATGTGAAACAAACCTAAATATGGCATTTTTAACAATTTTCTATTAATTTATACTGAATTCAACATGTTGAAAAATATAAAACATGAAAAATAAAACCCATATTTTAGAATAATATTCATATTTTTTGCCCCCAATAAGTTTAATTCAGTAAATAAACAGCAATTGTGTGGTCATATGTGCAGAAATGCATGCTTTGTAGAGAATATGTTTTTATTGGCACCAACAGAACATGTCATGTGAACAGGGGTGCTCAAAGTTTTGCATATGACCGCGTCTGCTTTCGACCGCATTGTAAGCAAAGCTACTTGCCCACTGAATTCCGTCAAAAATCAGACCTACTGAGCTGAGTTTTACTGGGCAGAGGTGACCACCCTATAAAATATATGAACAAATAAGAAACAGTCAATCGTCCACACAGTGTTTTTGAATTTATACAGTTTATTGTCCAATCTAAAAAATAACGAGACAAAATAGAATAATCACAGAGAAAAACACAAATTAGAATGGCTTGAACTTCATGCCCTTAGCTAAGAGATCATGAACAAAGGGAAACCCAGGACTCTGGCACAAAAAGACTCGAGGGTACATACTGTACGCATTTAGGAGGTGACTGCTGTGATACCATATTACATACTGGATGGCGTTACAGTCTTATTTCAAAATGCCAAATCAATGCTATACTTTCAGTGTAAAGTTTGTACATGAACATAGACATTTCCATGTAGGATGGGTGACGTGTAGGTACTTGCCTCTTTAAAGATATTCATTCATCATGTGACCCCTTTCCCATGCACATGTCCCCACATAGAACAGATAGTGATGTCTAGTGCAAAATGCATAGGAAATATTAACAAAAGAAAAAAATGAGGGGACCAATGAACTTTTGTAGTGCAAGTCGGGTCGAAAATTGACCACCACAAAAAAAAAACAAAAAAAAGGTCTTGGGCCAGATTAGAGTACCAGGAGTCCAGTTATGTCAAAACCATAACAAATAGTTCAACATTGTAATACATAGTATTACTGCGACAACTAACCATACTGTCTTGCATATTACAAATTACAATAGAGATTCCGAGTTCAATTGAGTTTTGTTTACTTTTACAGCATTGTTTTTTTTTCTTCTTCTTTGATATACTAGTCACTTTGATAACTATTTACAAGCGAAATCTAAAGAATGTATTTGCACAAAAGAAGTATAAATATGAGTACTTCTCTTTTATATATGTTACAGTTTATGAAAACATATTTTACAAAATATTTTACCATGTACATTATTAAGCCCCTTTTGAAATACCCTCAAAACAGCTCATGAGCTAAACTCAAACACCATGTGTTTCCACAGTGACAATCAGGCCACCAGGCCACTGTACGCTTGCTGTTCTTGAAGCGATGCTGCCGAGTGAAATGCATCAGGTTATTGCATTTCCTGAATGAATACCTTCGCTTGTCTTGCTGTGATAACACCAATCTCAGCTCATCACACAGTGGTCAAGCCAGGTGGAGCCTCATTATTAGACTGTCCTCAATAACAGAGCGTTGGGAGAAGAACTTACGAGCAGTCTTTGACTTGAGAACTTTTAAGGACTTCTCAGACAGCTTGCTGGATGCTGCTGTTTGGTGACTCTACACACTTCTGCAAGATCTTAAAGGGCCAGCGCAGATCTGAGGGACCCGAGCCTGAAGAGGCCATGTGGCAGTGTATTATTCCAACCCACCCTGTCTTACTACTACAGTACAGCCCGGACAGGCTGGGTTTGGAACTTTCTGGAACCACTGGTTCCCAGCTGTCTCATCTTTCGTGATGTCCTGGCCTTCCCTATGAGTTCTGTTCAAGATATTCATCAATCATGTTGAGATTGTTGAGCCAGTCATCGTTGGAACCCACTAAAGTGTCTATGAAATCAACCTCGCCTCGGCCTCCTCCACCTCCTCCTCCTCCGACGACAGGTCCTTGAGGTCCTATAACCATAGTTCCATTGCTCTGGTGCTGAGGAGGATAGTCATATGGGGGTAGTTTGTGACCTGGATTGTGTCCAGGGTTGTAGCCCTGGGCTGGGGTATGCTTGCCCACTGAGGCAACAGGGTAGCTTGGGGGTGCCATGCCATGAGATGGGTGCATCATGGCCGGAGCTCCTGGACCCTTCATGACTCCCATGGTGGACATGGCACCTCGCATTCTAAGGGTCTGCTGGGCCATGGAAGGAAGAGGTTGCCCAGAGGGTAACTTTTGGATCTGTCTGCCCACCAAGCCTGGAGATATCTGGTTGGGTGAAGGCCGGGCTCCAGGAAAATTAGCCGAAATCCCTGCCATGCCCAGACGCTGAGGGAATTGAGGTGCCCCACACCCTGAAGGAGCTGCCCCACTGGGGAACGAGTGCTGGTGGTTCAAAGGTTCCATGTGTGGATGTGTTCCCTGTTGATTCTGCCACAACGAAGCCTGTGACTGCGGCTGTTGCTGAGAGGCGAACATCATACGTGGAGGTAGAGGGCTACCCTGATGCAATGCCTGCCGAAGGTGGTTGGTTGGCACCGGTCCCCCCGCCAAGTTTGGTCCAGCCATCCCTGGCCGTGCAACAACATGTCCTGGGAGGGTAGGCTGCCTTGGAGGACCACCCACTCCCATCATGCTCTGGCTTGGACGCATAGGCATCCCCATGTCTTGTGAAGGATGGTAGAATGGTTGCTTGGAGCCAGTCCCCCCCATGTAAGGTCCAGTGTGGCCAACCTGGGGGAGAGATCCAGGAGGAAGACCTATGCGGTTGGGCGGTAAAGGGCCGCTGTGGGACACCATGGAAGGGTTGGGCTGCTGGGGGGTGCTCATGCGGTAACCGCTACAATCAGCAGGCAGAGTTCGACCTGAAAGAGTATAACAACGTTCAATTGTTATGACCACAACATTAACTCAAAAAAACATCCTGGATGCTGAACGATATTTCCACTGGTGGGACTTCATTCTCACTTCAAATACACCATGCAAGTAAACTGACCTTAATTTTGACCTCAAAACAAGCTTGAGGCTTGACCGACAGATCCACTATAGGGATTCCAATCTTAATTTCAAATGTACAAATGTAAGCAAACTACTGATCTCAATTTTTTGTCCTCAATACATACTGAAAAATGAAGTGACATGTCCACTTTTGGGACTTCTTTCTCATTTGAAACGCATCGCTGTAAGCAAACATGCCCTATTTGTGTGTGAGCTGTATCACTACCTTGAAATGGCGCCATCTGCTGGCAATCTGGCATCTGTCCCCCGTTCATTTGCTCCAGATGCCTTTGCTTTTCCTGCACAAGACACAAGATTTTATTAATAGAGCATAAAACAACAGAGCAACAGACAAAGTGAATGTTATCAAGAGTGTAGAAGATAGTCATGGGAAAAAAGTTTCCTTCCAGTAAACCTATCAGCCATCACCATCTTTAAAAGCGAGGATAACTTCTCTCAGAATATTTCTTTATTTACGATTCCTCAGTGATGTAATACTCAAACACTCCCTGAAACAGGTGGACACAATTTATCAAACGCCTATTGACGTAAAACAATGCAGGGTTACAGAAAATGTTGTTCTAGTGAGGGGGCTTTAGTCCTGACCTGCTGCTTTCTCATTAGCTGAGTCTTCAGCAGCATGTAGTCGCTGGCCTGTCCGGGACGAGGCCCTGCACCCGGGTCCTGAAGATGTGGCACCATCCCTACACTCTGGTCCTGAGAGAGCTAGAGAAAGAGAGAGAGAGAAAGAGAGAGAGAGATTTAAGTCACATTCCATTTCCAAACTTGGTTATCATTACTGCTAGAGGGATTCATCAGATAAAGGCTAAAACAGGCATGCTTAGATGGCAGAATCCCAAAGCTGTGTCCATTATATATTTCTAAATATCTTATATCTCCCATAACTCTCAAGTTAAATCTGAAACAGTTCACAATTACATGAGTCGCTTATAGCCCCTTTCTTGCCCTTACACAACATCTCAGACATGCCTGTGAGATGTAGCATAGCCTCCTTCCCCCTCAGCTGCTAAGGTCGTAAATATCTGTAAATAACCACAGAAGATTTGAAACAGACCCATGTTTCCCAGCACAGCAGACAGTTGTTTGTGTTGGCTCTGCTTGAATACGCCCCTCCTATCTCTCAAGTCTAACCAGGCATTCCCATATTCTCATTCCCATAGTGGGAATGCTCTCCTCCTTCTTCCCCAAGCCTTCTGCTCTAGGCTAATACTGTCCAATACTGTCCAAGGCTGTTCTCTGGTCAGTGAACCACTTTTGTGAGGTTGTACAAGCTTTACAGAGCGTTAGCAAAAATCCAGTGAGAAATTGGTTGTTTTTTTGTTAAAACACCTTCATGGTGAGGTCCAGTAATTGATCTAGCATAGTTAATGCTAATCTTAAATTATATTGATTTTGTATCTGCGTGGAACATCACACTTTCAGGATTAACTGGGTGAGGTGTTATGCAATTGGGTTAGGGTTAGGTTTGGTTAGGTTAGGGTTTAAGGTTTAAGGTTTAAGGTTTAAGGTTTAAGGTTTGGGTTAGGATTCAGGGCTAGGGTTAAGGTTAAGGTTTGGGTTAGGAAAGAGGGTTAGGGTTAGGTTAGGTTTGGTTAGGTTAGGGTTTAAGGTTTAAGGTTTAAGGTTTAAGGTTTAAGGGTTAGGGTTAGGATTCAGTGTTAGGGTTAGGTTAGGGTTTGGGTTAGGAAAGAGGGTTAGGGTTTGGTTAGGGTTAGGGTTAGGATTCAGTGTTAGGGTTAGGTTAGGGTTCGGGTTAGGTTAGGGTTAGGGTTATATGTATAGGGTTATATGTATGTAGGGTTGTATAATCAAGTATAATCAAGCATACGGTATAAACTGTATAATGAAGCATACAGAGCTACTAATTAATTACGTTCAACATTCAATATACAGTGAATTCTGTACATTGTAGTGGTCCAAACAGTTTGCCTGTTTTGATATATGTTGCTATCCAACAACTGCAGAAAATCAGATTTTGTCAATAATTGGTTCAGCATGTTCACATGTACTTGAGTAATCAGATAATGGGAAAACTCCAGATCTACAAATCAAGCAATAACAGGATTTCTGCTTTGCAACCGGCCATTAAACTCAAAGAACAAAGCATGATGTTAATGAGATGAAAATACATCATCTAGAAGACTTTGTAAGGCATGTTGTTTTGGGTGTTATGTTAAAAGTTGCTTGCTTATTTCTGTGTTCTGTTTTGTGCACCCACCCTTACTAAGAAATCTGAAAGAAATCAGAGTAAGAGTGTACATGTGCTGAGAATCACAATTACTGTCCTAAAAAAATCATAATCAGAGTTTTAGCTCTTAATCTAATCAAGGAAACTAGAGCTTGTGCTGTTCATGTGACCACTTGAATAATCAGGTAACTGCAGAAATCTGATGATGATCATGTTATGAAGTGCATATGACCGCACTCAGTGTTTGGTTGGATGAGACTTTTACAAACGTTCTTTAAAGCTTGTCCAACTTCGCAGCAATTACTAAGAATGATGGACTTTGTGGGCGAAGCATGAATAGATGAATTCTCACTTTCATGTTAAGAATGAGTCAATCTATTCTACAAGTGATATGAACACCATTCCTGTCAAGAACGCCCGACGTGGTGTACAGAAAATGGGTTCAAACATCAAACAGAAGAAAGGCTGTGATGGTTCAACTCATCTCAAATGTCAGTTCATTAGTGTGTGGCGTACGCTGAAAGTGGATCCATGTTCCGTTACCAAAAACAAAGAAAACACGTACATAGCACAGCTACAGAGTCCACGCTAACGAAGCATGTGAACGTGAGTTATCAGCAGCTGCTGCAGAATCAGGCTGGAGTTAAGTCTGGTCTTTGGTATGCAGGGTCCTGAAATGGTTCTCCTTAGGGAGGTGTGCGCGTGTTTGTATGTGTGTGAAGGGGAGTGCGTGTAGCGCTGCTTTGCGGTGGAAATGAATGGCTTGTCTGCAGCACCACTGCTGGTAATGGGTATTGATCCCATGTCTGACTCCTGGCAATATGCAGCCGGAGCAAAGAGCTGATAAATACTGCTGTTATTAGTATGACTGCCTACAAAGACTCATGCCGCCATTTCACGCTTACAAAAAGGAGCAAGTTTTGATGCCTGCTTACAATTATTTATTTGACTAATTTGCAAAACAAGGCTATAACAGCCTGCTAAGTCCTGCTACATCAGAAACAAAGCCAAGATAATAGATAAGCTGGTTCAGCATGGTGGTGTAGAGGGCTTTGCTCAAATGATGCACTTCATTCCTCCTCAACACTAGATGGCACATGCGACCTCGCTAACAAATCCAGAGCGCACACACAGAGCCCACTTGCCCCCTCAGAAACAGATTCTTACAAAACCTGATGGTGGTCTAAGGAGGGAGGGGTGGTCTCTCTGAAATGCAGGTTTCAGAGGTTCAGATTCTTACATTCTGGGTACTTATAAAATTAGACACAAACAATGAGCTAACAGTCAAAGCATTTCATGTTGAATGTTCCATACTAAAAACAATGAAGATGTTGGAGAGCAAGAACACTCTGCTGTTTGGAGGCTTTGTCACATTTAAGTGATTGAAGAAAGCAGAGCTAATCTTTGGTACTGATTTTAAATGTAAAGTGGATTTCCTACGATTATCTACTTATTGTTATCTGGCTAGCAAAACTGAACCAATATGACATAATTCACACATGCAGAGTGCAAAGAATATCTAATTGTAACGCTTATTATTATTATTATTATTATTATTATTATTATTATTATTGCCAATCCCAGCACTGTCAGAATAGGGCTACAATATAGATGAAATGTAAATGTACAACAATGTCCCTATTTACATGAGTTTTAACTGTACACTTTCCCACATTTGTAGTTTTTCATAACTTAAAATAACACAACTGTCTCAAAGCTGATCTATGTTTAATAAACTGAGAGAAGAAGCATTATAGGAGGAAATAAAACACGCTAGAATACGCAGCACTGCTGTAAGTCACCCTGTCAAAGTTTAAAGCCATATGTTTTGTTGTCATATGTTTTGTTATGTATTGTTACATCTCTTTTACAGCTTCAAAAAGAAAAGCCAGCTTAATGTTTAGGTCTTAAATGCAAAATCAACACTAGATAAGATTCCTTATATCACTTATATTCTCATTCAAATCTCTTTTAACATACTTACAATCATCAGATTCATCTATCTGGGGAGAATGTCTGAACTACATTATAAAATTTAATTCTTATTACAATTACACATTTCCACCAAATCACCAAAACCTACACTGTGTAACGTTTAACAGAAAAATCTAATAACAACTGTAGTCAAGGCTTTATAGAGTAAATGCAACTTAACAATATATACCTGGAACAGAATATCCTATATATAATTATGTCCCCTAACTAAAGAAGACCTGACCTGGACAGTGTTTGTATCCTTGTAGGTACAGAGTGGAGAATTCTGAGGGTTAGTATGTGCTAGATATGGTTTAAGTGTTTTGTATGATGTGTGTGGTATTGTGCAAGTGTGTGTTGTAAATCCAGGGGCTGGTGTGTGTTATCTGAGCTGTTGTTCTCTTCCACTCTTCTGTCATTTGCCTTTATCGCTCATGAACACCCACCGCGCCCCTTTCCACTGGGCCGTCCAAACCAAACAGCCACCAGCTCCACCAAACTTGGCCCGCACATTGTCCATGTGGCATATTGTTACCTCCAGATAGGACCAATAACCAGTCACCGAGTTCCACGCACTTAAAAAACTGTTTTGTGGATTCGTGCTTTTCTTTGCTGGATTCCTGCGCTGGGTATTTTCATTTGATACAACTATATTTGTAAGAAAAGCAATCTTTATGCTGATCTACTTTATAAATCTGCTTCTGTAACTTCATTCTGTTCTGTTGGTTTTAGTATGTACACTGCTTTGCTGATGTTCACACATCTCACAAGCTTTAGCATTTTATTTTAGACCAGAAACACTCTGAAAAGGCGAAGCATGGCACCCAAAGAACTTCAGTTCCTGTTCTGATAGATGCTGGATGGACTGCAGTTCTACAGGGAACTCAGTACTGAAGGACTCAGGCTTTTTTACTCCTACTCAAGTTGTCTCTGGTAGCTACTGGTATTTGGTATTTGGGAAATGTTGGCATGCCTGAGGAGTGAATATTATTACAAAGTTACATTCAACAGTCACACTGAACCAGTTAGTTTATACGAATACCATTACAGGTCTCTCATGTTTCAGATACAGAATACATACTACATATACAATACCATATACACAACAAAGTTAGTGGTGTTTGGTATGCATGAGAGCAAAATGGAAAATATTGTGGGTAATAAAGTGCAACAAGCAGGACGTCACACTGTTAAAGGTTCCAGATTTTGCATATTTTCAGACCATCTACAATACATCTATTTAAAAGTCAGATACCACTTTAATTTACTTAGTTTCAAGTCAAAATAGCCATTATCTATGTTTTTGGAGATATTGTTGAGATCTAAGATAATCCACTTGCCTAATAAAGAAGACTTTTACAGGTGAAAGTGAGTGAAATAATAAGAGATTCCAAAATAGTTCAAAATAATAAAAAATAAATACACCAAAAATAACAACCTTCTAACAAAAAAGAGTGTTTGCTAGCATGGACCACGCTCGGAAATGAGCCATGGTAGGGAGTGTGAACTCAGAAGGCTAGGGCTGGAGTTCTGGGTGGCTTTGGTGCTTGTGCACCCCCCGGTCTTTGGGATACGTATAAAATATGGGGAGGAGATGGGGAGATGGGGAAGTGGGTACGATATTGTTTAACACGGGAATGCAGTGAGAATAGGGGTGTGTGTATAGTCGGTAGAGGTAAGGGCGTGGTCCAGCTCCCAAAACTGAGTTACTTAGTAAATTCATGTAGACCACCACAATGTCATTGTCAGATAAATCAGATAAACATCAGGTTAACGTGGACATCTGTAGACTCAACTGGAGCAGTGAAGTAGGATTTAATGAGCGTAAGTCTGTTAATGGGATTGCTTGGATGAAAGGCATGAGAAGCAGAAAGAGACAACCAACTTCTAAAACTGAACTTTGTAGGTTTAGAAACATGTGCCTACAGATTTCTTTAAAAAATTGAAAGTAAGCCCCCCAAAAACAGCTATAAAAAAGCTATAGTACAGACAAAGAGTGGATTGAAAAATTGCATTAATTTCTTTGCTATTTATCTTTTCTGTATTTGTTCCGTTTTGACTGGGAATGAAATAAATGAAAGGTGGTCTTTGACTTTTGCACCGTAACGTACATAGCTGCCACATGGGTAGGTACTGAAACGCACTGAGCAGCCTGACACCACACATACAAGACAAATCCACAAATAAATGCAGCATAGCGATGACCGTAAGCTAATGTGATGTGAACGGAGCTGAGGAGTCAGAGAGATGTTCCTGATAGCAGAGGAGGCTTTGGTTCATTGAGCATGCTGTGATTAGCAGATGAAATGGGATTGCATGCATATTCCATGATAGCGTTAGAGTGAAATAATGTTTAGCTGGTTATTCTTAGCGGCTGAAACAGGAATGCTAAATGGATTGGAGGAAGCTGTGCTGTTTTACACTAAGATGACTTATGATGCGCAAATACTAGAGCATAAAAATCCTGCAATCCCCCCCCACCCCACCTCCCCCTCCTCTCCTTCTCTTTCTCATGACACTGGCAACCTTGGATAGCTCCTGCCTCAAGTAACGCACGCACACTGAGACTGGGAGAGAAGGAGAGACGGAGAGAGAGAGAGAGAGAGAGCTTGCGTTCAAAAATACTTGCAGTCTACCCCCCTCCCCTTCCTGTTTTATGCATAGCAGTGAGTTTTTCATTCAGCTCGCATTCAGGGTGCATTTAATAGGTTAGATATCACAGCGGAGGTTATCAAAGCAATCCGCTGCCTTCTCTGGCAAACACAAACAACCGTGGCGGAGTGCGTGTGAAAGAGGAACAAAAGGAGAGGTAAGTCCTCCCCCAATGGCACCCACTTGAGTGGAAAGAGTCTACAATTTGAACAGTATGTCTATCTAAAAGCCGTCGTCTCACCCTTCCCGTTCCCCTGCCGTTCACCAGTTGTTTCCCATCAATATAGTATTGATAGCTACTTATAATGGCAAGCACATTAAGTCAACGCTGCAGCGCATGCCTTGTGAATGCCTTACGCTACTGCATTTACTTGTCCAAAAGTTTGTAGACACCTACTCACCCAATGTTTCTTCTCAAATCAAGACTATTAGTTCGTCCCCCCTTTGCTACACCAACAGGCTGTACTGTTCTGAGAAGGCCTTACTCTAGACTGCTGTAAAGATTTAATTACATTTAGTCACTAGTTTCATTAGTCATTTCCAGGTACTGATGATCAGTTGTGGATCAACACTCAATGCCCAATCCCAAAGGTATCAGATAAAGCTCCACCACTTCAGACAACGCCGTTCCACTGCTCCACAGCCCAGTGCTGGGGGGCTTTATAACCCCCAACGCTTGGCATTTGGCTCATGTACGGCTGAATGTCAAGCTCTATCAGCAATAATTTCTATGGAGATTATACAAGCTGTGTGTGCAACTGACTGCCTGTGTCAGCAGTAGCTGGACCTTAAAGTAAGTGAATTCACTAATTAGATTCACTAATTTAGTTTAACCCCTTAGAAGTCACATTTATTACTTGCGGTAACAGCTTGTAAGCTTATTTTAGATAATAATGATATGATTTTTAAAGATTGCTATTAAAATTCTAAATAATTTAACATCATAAATAATTTACAGGCAGCCCATGATTCATGATACTGGATCCACGAATCAGTATTCTTAAGATATTTAAATCTAATATAACATGTAAATGAAGACAATTGATGATACTAATTATGTTGCATAGTTCACTAATGACATAACGGAAGGGAGGTAGGAGGAATGATGGAGTTGTTGATTTTTTTAAACAGTGAAGTTGAATTAGAGTGTATAATTAATAGAATGGCCAATATCACAGTTTCACAATGTACTGTTACAGCCCTACTAGAAGTAGCTACTATGAATTATACAGCAGCTATTAACAATTACAGAGTAGCCACTATGAAACTAGTGGTGAGGGTCTGAGAGTGAGGAGTTGAAGTGTGGCTCCATCTACGAGCCCTTAGAGTTTAAAGGGTTAAGTAAACTGAACTATTCCATTTGGCCAAATCTGCTGCCACGGAAAGCAGCACTGCTACATTTGTATGCCATTTGGCGGCCGAAGGCATTTTGATGTCACGTAGCCCTGACCTGGTGCGTTTGACCTTGCTGCCGGCGGTCAGTAATGTGCAGATGCACCTCTCCTCACGTCATCGCCACAGAGAGAGGGCCGGGGACGGACCGTAATTACAGCCAACATATGCAGCTGATTGAGTGAAAAGGCTTAATGGACCCATTGAGATGACCATTCAAGCCTGACAAATGTCTCTTTCTGAGAAGAGCTTTTTTTCATATTCACACACTCTGCTGTGCGGGCTGAGCCTTTGTGCTGGTAATCAAACGTCCTGCACATTGTGGATCATGCAGTCAAAGAAAAAAACAAAGGACTGCTGATGTGAAGCGCACACATTAGTATTGCTATGAAGACCCTGCAATATTTTTATATTTATTTTCTCACCATTTAGTGCAAGACACCACAGGCAGAAGTAACGGCTTCAGTCTCTTTTTTTTTTGCATCTAAAGCTTCCGTTGTACTGGGATCTTAAAACATCAAAAGTCAACAGAATGATGTTTATTTCAGCAGGTTTAGTCACCATATACCATATACCATTTGTTGGCAGATATAAGGCAGACTTAGAGTCACTTAAAGTCACGTCTATAATACATCACTAAAAAGCTTTTATCTTTAGCATCTAAAACTAATATACTAATTAAAATAAGAATTTTTACTTTGTACTACCTCTGTTTTTGTAATTTTATTTTTAAATTCTCGACTCTACATTTAGAACTTGGAAAACCTGCATTTATGGACTTGTACATGCTTGTACCTAACCAGATAGTGAAGAATATTAAAGAAGGATGTCCTAATATATTAGTCATAACTCTGTTTATGATAGATTTTACACAATAAAATGACAACAAAATGTATTTTTTTTCTTTTTACAGTTTACAGTTCAATGGACAGTTGCATTCTAACAGCATCCAAAGCATAGATTTTATTTGGTAACACTTTACGGTAGAGGTACTGTTCATAAGGCTTCATGAACATACATAAGGTTGTCATATAATCCTATATATCATTTAACCCTGCATCAGTGTGTGTAAATGTTTATTCCAACAGGTTACAGAGGCTGCATTCACCAGTTTTGATGAAAGCTGGCTGAAGTAGTTCTTATTAGAGATGATGTCTATTGGCATCAATTTCAATAACCCTACTCATATGTTAGATGATGTAATCAATACATAAGACCTTTATTTAAAACATTCCAACATGAACTAAAATCACAGTTTGGTTGGTTTGGCAACCACGTCTATGTATTGGACAGCATAGATATGTAATTAACTTAACCCCCTGCCCTGCTTTGTAATGCTACTTTGGAACTCAAGAGGCGATAGTGAGTCACTATAGTGACGATTCTGTCTTAAGTCCTCACATGATATACTTTCCACCACCGGAGAAGCTACTGTCTGAGGAAGAAGAATGAAGAGGGTTGAGGAGGGTTGATGTCATCTTATATTTTACTGGTGTAACAACAGCTGCCCGTGACTCTGTGTGGATATTTTAGAATGAATGGACCAATAGAAATGATCCAAACGATACTTTAATATTAATTTGTATTAAAGCTACTGATGGTTTTACTTTTCTGTAAAGTTACTGTTCTTCAGGTTTTCTACGACTGTGACAATTCAATATGCATGTCTGTCACATCTGCACCAACTGCACCATCCTCACACACACACACACACACACACACACACACACACACACACGGAGCAGCCAGCATTTCCAAACAGAAGCCAAGATAAAGTTGAACTGTCATCACCATCTACCTACCAGACAGTGATGGAGGAGACACAGAAAAGAGGAGCAAGACAGCAGGAGAAACAATGTGCAACTCTATGTAACTCTCTGCTCTGAGTCAGGAAACAGAAAGAGAGAGATATTTCGACTGCCTGAGAGAGTGAGAGAGTGAGAGAGTGAGGATGAAAGAGGTGACGAGAGGTCAGAGGTGGAAAGGGGGCTATGAAAGTAAAGCAGAAGAGAGAAAACAGAGAGTACAGAGAAAGAAGAGTTAAAGGCAAAGAGTGTAGAGTAAGAAAGTGGGACAAAGTACTGTAGTGAACTCCGCTGTGTGTGTGTATGTGTGTGTAGAGTTGGCGTGCGTCCAGCTGTCAGAGCACAGGCAGACACTAAGCACTCTGATCGCCACGGCGAACTGCTTTTATCTCCGCTGTAACCGAGTTTAGGGGAGTGATGGCTGGACGAGAGTCCGAAATGATGACCAGCAACACAGACGCACCACTAAAGCTAATAACCACTGACCTCTGCTGCAGCTGCAGTGTGTTTTAGAAAACTTGTCCAAAACTCTCAGCAGCTGGTTGCCTTTTCTGCTAACAGGTTTAGTGATGATGAGGTCTGACCTCTAGGGTGGCCAGTCAACTGTTCTATGAACAACAGCAGCTTCTTTGTTTCATTTGTAAATGTTTTTGTTGTTTTGTTTCCTTTTCTCAGCTTCTTGGACGACTGCACTCCCTTTCAGACTCATAGCACTGAGTTGTCTTCTCAGAGTGGAAGGATAGACAGAAACACCTGTGCATTTTTACTGAAGCAAGACTGGAGCTGCATTTTCTTTTTTCGTAAAGATGGACTGTTTTTCTGATGGTATTTATTTGGTGGTCCACCAGCTCTTACACTGCTGGGGTTGTTGAACTCCCATGTTTGCGATCTCCTGTCTTTCCTTCGACTTTCCTCTTCCTTATGCAAATAGATCATCTCCTGTCTAATCTTCTCAGAAATATCTCCTGAAACATGAACTAACTTGTACTTAATGGAAATTCATGAAAATCTGATCAGTGCACAGCACTGGGTGTTGTAGTTAGTGAGTACTGCTTTTATTTACACCAGTGGTCCAACCAGCGACCAGTGGTTGCTCAACGGCGCATGCACAGCCTGTAAAATGTCTACAGACGCGTATTACTAGAGATGGAGTGATCAGCGTTTTTGAGGCCAATTCCTATCACTGATCACCTTTCAGCGCTATTGGCCGATAGCTGATACTGATCGAGGGCGGGGCTATATTTATATACAAATACGGTTCTCGCGAGGATGCTACTTTATTCAGTCTGTGTAAAATGAAAGGGTGTGTATTTCCACCAAGAGGTTTAGATAGGAATTGGAGGCATCTGGCTGGAGGGGGTTTCATGGAGGGGCTTTCAACAAAACGCTACCTTGAAATACAAAAATTAGGCTCATTTGTTTAACGCCATTGATCAGCTCTCGGGATTGGCTAAAATGGAGACATATCGGCCGATCACATATTTGATTAAAAATTGGCCGATACTGATACATAGCTGATCGATCTTTCCATCTCTACATATAACCAATAAAATAGGATGCTCTGGATAATGCT
>CM038708.1:24829017-24841517 GCA_021613375.1 Megaleporinus macrocephalus | reverse complement strand
CACTGATGTATTAACATACTGTGTACCCCACTCCCTGAGAGGAGGTGAAATCAGTGTAGCCTGTTGTGGCTTATTGCTTTATTTTGTCCTGCGCTGGATGCTGGTTTGTTTTTGTCCTAAATAGACCCCTCCATCACCCTGGAAGCATATCTGTGTATCTCTTCACCATCTGTATTCCTCCCCCTCTCCTCAGGGCAAGGTCAGCGGGGACAGGCTGTGTCCAGCCGCGTTGAAACACAAAGACGCACACACACACACACACACAGCCTCTACCGACTGACCTCACTGATTGATTACAGTGAGCTATGATGCTAACTCTTTTTTTTTAATGTTTTACCATCATTATTCTTAACCTGCTCCCCCAAACCCCCTCACAAAACTCTCTCTTTCTGTTCTCTCACGTGAGCAACACTAAAGGCACAATGTTCTGTCTCTCCTCTATCTCTCTCTCATTTCGAGTAAATCCTCTGCCCTTCATCCTGTCCTCACTCTGCTGCTGGGCTCATACATGGCCGGTCCGCCTTTGTCTTCAAGCATGACTAGCTACAGGCGAGAGTGTGAGCGCAATTCCCATGAAGCCCTCCTGAGGGTCTGAATATGTTGCAGCGCTGTGTGTGTGTGTGTGTGTTAGTGTAGTGCAGCACAATATGGACCCAATTCCCTTTTACATTTACATTATACACTGCTGCTGTTTGGACTTAAACAAGCAAACACTTCAGAGGCTTTGAGCGTATAATTACTTCAGTGATTATCATGTTTTATGATGCAGTGAACAGCTTCTCGTTCCTTAAACGACCATGTGGGAAGACATATCCCGCAGCCGTGGAGACCATATTACTGTGTTTCAGAAAGGTCAAATTATTGGCCTGTATCAAACAAAGAAAACAACTAAGGATACACACACACACACACACACACACACACACACACATATATATATATATATATATATATATATATATATATATATATATATATATATATATATATATATATATATAGAGAGAGAGAGAGAGAGAGAGAGAGACTTACATTGGTTCCATTGACTTACAATGAAAGTATGTTTTTGTTTTCTAATAATTTGTTCTCTAATAATTTTGTCATTATATATATATATATATATATAACCCACCTAAACTTGATAACTATCTATCTATCTATCTATATAAATATCTATCTATCTATCTATCTATCTATCTATCTATATATATATATATATATATATATAAAACCCACCTAAACTTCATATCTATCTATCTATCTATCTATCTATCTATCTATCTATCTATCTATCTATCTATCTATCTATCTATCTATCTATCTATCTATATATATTACCCACCTAAACTTCATATCTATCTATCTATCTATCTATCTATCTATCTATCTATATATATATAAAACCCACCTAAACTTCATATCTATCTATCTATCTATCTATCTATCTATCTATCTATCTATCTATCTATCTATCTATATATATATTACCCACCTAAACTTCATATCTATCTATCTATCTATCTATCTATCTATCTATCTATCTATCTATCTATCTATCTATCTATCTATCTATCTATCTATCTATATAAATATATCTGAGCAACAAGTATGCTCAGACAGTCTGTGTGTATACACATTTATTGTATCTCACATCTTCTATCTTCAAGGATGCAGCCATTTCTGTGCAATAGTTCCTCACTGAGCACTTGAGCACTTTATCACCTCTCTCCAGAGGCAAGTTTACACCTCCTGGTACATTGTGCAATCACATCATCACTGGGAACGACGTTCAATATTTTTAATACAATGTGAATTTTTTTCTCTGTTTTCTGCTCACATCTGTCCTATACCTACATGTATGTCTTGTCTGAGTTGTGTGCTGTAGTCTTACGTACATTAGTCCTTATTTTATATTCGCACATCTCATTCAGCTGTGCACTCCGTGCTTTATATTCTGAGAGTAAAGTTCACTTTGACTTTGATATTTAATCACATGGTTAGTTATGGGACGAATAAAGCACATTTGATTTACATCTTCATATTTTTAGACATTTACATTCCTTTGAAGTCTGCACTTTGTGCTTTGTTTCAGATCATGAAATATCAAAGACCACACACAATAGCCGGAGATCATACGCCAACTTTCTATCTCTCTGTGTAAGGAAATCAAAATGTATTCAAATTTCTTACTTGGTATGTTAATACTCGAAATGTACCACCCCCCCCACCCAAATCCATACAGTCTGTATGAGGAAAACCAGCCTGTTTCGAATTCACTGTTTTTGTGATGTCATGAAAACTAACTACAGCAGTTTGGTCCCGCACCTTCGCCCTGAAGGTGTTTTTGACTGAGGCACGATACGAGACCAGCCAATAAGAGCATAGGTCAAAAAGAAACATAGGTCATTCGCATGTATCATGTGTCTTAAAGGTAATGTGTCATAAGTCCACCTAAACATGATAAATGGAGCTCAGGGCAAAATAAAAGAAATGTGTGGAACTTGGGCCCTTTAACCTTTTTACTACAACTACAACATGGATTCAGTCCTTTTCACCAGATGTGCAGCTACTCAATATTCCTATCATTTACACACACACACACACACTCACACACAGTTTCACACTTTCAGATATGCACATATTTTCACAGTATCACGAGATAAGTAAAGAACATGTTACACGCCAGCACACAAAGATGGCTCAGTGTCAATACTGTGAACACCCTCGCACTATAAAACAACACAGCACTGATGGTTATACCCAGGTTGTCAGAAACACAAACATGTTTGCGTGAAATCCTAAATATTACACTGTATTCCTGTAATTACACGGCCGGTTTCTGAGGCTAGAGAGCGCAGGCCGAGTTTTATATAAGGATACAAACACTCGCTCTCCCTCTCCTCTACTGTGATGTTATCAGTAAGCAGGGCTGAATGCTTATTAATAATACATAATACATTTACACAACAGTCATATATGAGTGCAAGAGAGAGAGAGAGTTTTTAAAAACACAGTTTTTTACAGCATGGTGGTCTGCACTCAATCCCCCTCTGGCTCTCACTCTGCAAGAACTATCAACAGCACTCCAGCACTTCCTTCCTCTAGATGCTCAGTGTGTGTGTGTGCATGTGTGTGTGTGTGTGTGTCTGTGGAGTGGGCTGAACATCAGACAGTGCTACAGTCTCAGCAAGAGCTTCTACAAGACAACATTCATACACACACACACACACACACACGCATGCACACACACACACACATACATATAAACAGAAGGATGCGTATAAACGGAAGGACGTTAGATTTAAAGCTGCTGATGTAAATTAAATGTAAATGTATTTCATTGTGCATTATTTTTTATCTGTGTATTCGTGGTGTTAATAATGTGTCACAATAATAAATTATCAACGCTCATTTTTAACAGAACTACATTCAACTACAGCAATTGTTTTAGTCTGAGCTTTCTGATCATCCGCCGTTCCAGCCTGAAACCCAGTTGCTCGTGCGCCGAATGCTGTGGCTGGTATAGTGCAGTGGGCTACTCTGCTGCCCTCCATGCTGTAGACTGGGAATCAATTCCTCACCTGTTCAACCACCTGCATTATACCAATAAGAGTCCTTGAGCAAGACTCCTAACACCACCTTCACCTCTTTGTGTAAATGTAAACTGTGATTTGCTCCAAAGCATCTGCCGAATGCCATAATATAATAATATAAGACTGCAGTATCAGTGCTGTTGGAACAAACATAGTATACGTTTAATATAAGTCAATGTAACCAGTCATATTATTTTACCCATCTTAAAATTCACACACATGTAAAGGGAAAAATGTAAAGAGAAGTCAAATGATTATATATATATATAAACAAAAATGCAGACAGAAGTATTTAAATGGCAAGTTATTTTCAGGGACAGTGAATCTGCTGAATTTCCATTACAGTGAGATCAACCAGGCCTCCATGTCTGTCACTGACAACACCAGTAATATCAGAAACATGCTACTGTTATTAATGTGCTATTTAAGAGATCACTGCCAAAAAGCTGTAAACTCTCTCTCTCTTTCTCTCTTTCTCTCTATTTATCTCTCTCTCTCTCTCTCTCCATCTCTTTCTTTCTCTATATCTCTCTCTATCTCTCTCTCCATCTTATTCTCTCTCTGTATCTCTCTCTAACTCTCTCTCTCCATCTCTTTCTTTCTCTATATCTCTCTCTATCTCTCTCTCTCTCTCTCTCTCTCCATCTCTTTCTCTCTATATATATCTCTCTCTCTCCATCTCTTTCTCTCTATATATCTCTCTCTATCTATCTCTCTCTCTCTCTCCATCTCTTTCTCTCTATATATCTCTCTCTATCTCTCTCTCCATCTCTTTCTCTCTCTATATCTCTCTCTCTCCATCTCTTTCTCTCTCTCCATCTCTTTTTCTCTCTATATCTCTCTCTCTCTCTTTCTCCATCTCTTTCTCTCTATATCTCTATCTCTCTCTCTCCATCTCTTTCTCTCTCTCTCTATATATATATATCTTTATCTCTCTCTATCTCTTTCTCTCTCTATATCTCTCTCTATCTCCATCTATTTCTCTCTCTATATCTCTCTCTATCTCTCTCTCTCCATCTCTTTCTCTCTCTGTATCTCTCTATCTCTCTCTCTCTCTCCATCTTTCTCTCTCTATCTCTCTCTCTCTCTCTCTATATCTCTCTATCTATCTCTCTCTCTCTCTCCATCTCTTTCTCTCTCTATCTATCTATCTCTCTCTCTCCATCTCTTTCTCTCTCTATCTATCTATCTCTCTCTCTCCATCTCTTTCTCTCTATCTATCTCTCTCTCTCTTTCTGAGTGTATCTCTCTCACTCTCTCTCTCACATACACACACATAGATACTTACTTTCTCTTTCCTCGGTCATTATGTGCCTCCTCTATTATTTATCTCTCTCTCTTTTCCTCTCCAACTCCCCCCACTCCTTCTCTCTCCCCCCCTGTCACACTCCTCTCACGAATACACACACACACTCATGCAGATCGTGAGGAAGTGTGTTGGGATTACAGCTGTCAGAACAGATCACCTCTTTAGACTCCTCACACACTCCGTGTCTACCTCAGGGTGGGCTGGTACAGCAGGGTCCATGCTTCAGCAGACGTGTGTGCATGTGTCCTGGTGTGGATTGACCATGCTGTCTTTAGCAGCTGTCTCACACGCTCTTTGGTTACAAACGCTGACCGCTAGACCAGCTACTGAGAGCTAATCGGCTAAACCGGGGAAAAATCTTACTCAGATCTCCAAAATGATAACTTTGCTTGTACAGTGAGTCAGTGGTCACCAGACTTTTCTCAGATCATCTTAGACCATTACTTCTGGTCCATTCATCTTGAAATTTCAAGGCTTACTGGCATTTTCCAGTTGTGGTAAAAACTTGAGAGTAAAAATGGACACAGGGGTTTTATTCTGACCGCAGCGATGCAATAAATGCTAAAAGTCTATTTTACACAAGGTAGGTCTCCAAACACCTGTCATCTAAAGTGAATTTTGGATTTTTCTTGTTTTAAAGGGGGATGCAAACACTGTTGAAGCATCAAGGTAAATCTTGAACCTACTGAATTCATTAAAACAAAGCAGTTCTGAATTTATCGTGGCTTTGGTTGTGACATCAGAGCCATGAACACGTTTACAAATCAAAGCCTACAGCATTTTAGCCCATCTGTTCATGTGGAATTGACATATTCACTGTACATTTTCTAGACAATTTTTATTTTTTAACATCATTTGAACCCGACAGCTGCCATTGAAATTGTGTGTGATTTCATGAAGAATAGAATAGACCAATAGAAATGGTCCAAAATACCTTGGAAAAAATGCGACTTGCATTAAAATTAAAGTACACTGTTGTCCTCATATATATATATATACATATATATATATATATATATATATATATATATATATATATATATATATATACACAAACAATATGTTAAAATATAAACCCTTTAAGTGTATGTGCCGGTTTGTACCAACGCCTTCGCCGGTTTGATGCTGTGGAAAGGAAGCTGTAAAGGAGCTGACTCTCTGTTGTAGGTGTGTATTGTTTTTCCATAGGCAGCAGATTTAGTAGGCACTCACATCTCTACATGACACCACCGGCTAATTAGGGAGAGAAGACGAAGAAATCCTGCACCCCTCTGTTTAGAAAAAAAAAAGACCACAGCCCGCCCTGTGGCTACAACAGAGCCTGCATACCTAATCTCTCTCTGTCTCCATCGCTCTCTGTTGCTACCTTTCCAACCAAGATCTAAAAAACCTATCCATCTGTTTAGAGTGGATGATTTTCTCCTCTTTCTCTTTCCCGTCCCCTCTTCCTGTCCCTGTTTTCTCCTCCATTGTTAATTTTTAAAGCATAGTAATCCTGGATGAATTAGGTTGAATCTGGGTGATACAGACACTTTTTTGTCTCACTCTCTTTCACACACACACACACACACACACACGCTTTCATTTGGTAAATTGGTTGGGGAGATTTTGCATGCTGAGGTTTAAGGTTTAGCGCCCATAGGCTGAGGGAGGGAGGGAGAGAGAGAAAGACACAGAGAGAGAGAGAGAGAGAGAGAGAGAGAGAGAGAGAGAGAGAATGAAGGGATTAGGACTGACAGATGTCAAAATACATAAACACAGATCACACTCCATCCTTGTTACACTTTCAGAGGCTTTTCACCAGCTGGAAAAAGGATGCTTGACTGTTAAGTACTGTATTTGACTGTCTCTCTCAGTTCAGTTCAATTTGGTTCAGTTTGGTTCAGTTCTACTTTATTTTACTCTCTCAATTCAATTCAGTTCAATCTGGTTCAGTTTGGTTCAGTTCAGTTCTACTTTATTTTACTCTCTCAGTTCAATTCAGTTTCATTTGGCTCTGTTTAGTTTAACTGAATGCTTTAATGCTTTATTATCAGATACTGTCAGGTAGTTTTTACCCTCCTATCTCTGCTAGCTCAATTCCATTCAATTTAGTTTAGTTTAATTTATATAGTTCACTTAATTCAATACCATTAGTTCAATTCGGTTCGAGTCAGTTCAGCCATATTCAGTTTGGTTCAGTTCAGTTCAGCTTCATTAGGTTCAATTAAGTTAAATTCTAATCTGAAAATTATTCTATTTGTATTTCCTTCTATCTCTCTCTGTTCAGTTCAGTTAATTCAGTTCTTATAGTTCAGTTCATACATTTCCATTGGTTTCATTCAAGCACTTCATCTTCCATTTATTTCAAATAATCTAATTCAGTTTCACTGGTAAAAATAAAAACATCTATAACACTTAAATATATACAAGAAAGTCAATTTACAAAATTAAAAAATTAAAAATAAACAAACAATAAAGTAGTTTGAATCATCCTCGAACAGCAACAGCAAATTATAATCAGAATCTAATTCAACAAGAACAGCTCCAGTATGATCTGCTTTTACTGGGACGCAGGACACGTCTCAGCTGTAAACACTCAGAGACAATGTGAACTGCATTCATTAAAACTCTCACACTGAACACAGCCATTTAACGACTAAACTGAGTCTTTTAGAGCATTACAGTGATTATTAAAGAGCAGGATGTGTTCTAGTTGGGGGATGACATGAGCTGCGTTAAATAAATCAGTTTAAAACAGAGCTAAAGTGTGTGATTTTTCTATGATGGTTGGGAACTATTTAATTATGCATGGCCTACTTCTGTCCATATGCTCAGTGCTATAACTAGACTGCGAGAGAAATTAACACTCCGTGTGTGATTTCAGGCTAGAGTAGATTGTCTCTCTGCCATTGTGGCTCACACACGCATACAAGCTGTGCTCCAGAAGCTAAGAAAGGTGAGTCCTTGGTTATACTGTCCTATAAAGGCTATGTCCTATAAAAGCGTATTACATAACGCAAAGCAGTCAGTCTACCAAGGCCGCTGTGTCGCATCATCAGAAAGGAGCCAGCACATGAGATTTGATGGAGAAAACAGTGATGTGAATGACAGTAAGCTGGTAGGCAAAGCTCTTATGTGATAATGTATTGGGGCAGGCGCAGCATTAAAGGGTCCGTATCACATTTTTTTCCTTGTAGTTATTTTTTTTTCTCTCATGACATTTTTGTTGGTATATGTGCCAAAAACAGTTGTTTATTTTATACAGGATTGTTTTCCAACCTCTCATTATTGCTTTGAATTAAACAGACTGCTGTGCCTTAAGACTCATATATGTAAATGACCTTTATTGCCCTGTGCTTTGTTTGTAAAGCAGTCTGGGCCGGAATAGCGTTCATAACTTCAGCGTGAATGCGCAGGGCTACACTGCTGTAGGCTAAACAGGTGGATACAAGCAAAGGTGTCTGCTTTTCATGATACCACCAAAACAATGAGTTGAGAACAGACTGTTTTAGCATCTCAGCTTCCATTTATGGACTGCAGGGACTGAGAACCGTACGCTAAGAAGCATTAACTGTGTTTATATAGTATTGATTATAGATTTGATGACGCGGCACTCTAGCGTTCGGAATGCAGCTACTGTCCTGTGTTTGACTTCCGGCCCACAACCGCACCCAACTCCCTCTCACAGCCAATCAAAACAGAGGACTAATTAAACCACAGCCAGAGGTGTCAATACTAATACTTCAATAATAAACCACCATGTTATTACTGTTATACACCTCTCTCTCTCTTAAACTCTCTCTCTCCAGCTTTCACTTTATATCTCTCTCCCCATCTCCCCATCTCCCCCTCTCGCTTCATCTTTCTCTCTCAGTCTCACTTATCATCTCTCTTTCCATCTCTCTCTTTCTCTCTATAACACTCACACAAGCAGTTAGAATTTTATATTTCTTTAATATTATTATTGTTCTTGATATTAATAACATAAAAATTGTTACCACTCCACTTAATATTGCTCAGGCAACAGTTGTTAATAGCCTTGAAAAAAAGCTATTTGAAAATTGAAAGAGAGATATGGGGGTTGGGAAGGGGGTGCACAGAGAGAGAGGGAGACAAATAGAAAGAGAGAGAGAGTGGAGGAGAGAGGGACAAAGACAGAGGAGAGAGAAACATACATGTACAGATAGAAAGAGAGAGAAAGCTAGTGAGAAACAGTTGGTGTAAATAGAGCGAGAGAGAAAGAGAAAGAGAGAGAGAGAGAGAGATGAATACAAAGCCACACAGGTCCCATGAAGCCAAGCAAGCCTGAATCAGCAGCAAACACACAACCTATATATGTGTGTGTGTGTGTGTGTGTTCTGACAGTATCTGTGGATATAAAGTGGAGGAGTGTAAAAAGGGAAATATGTGTGTGTGTTTGTATGATTGTGAGAGTGTAAGGGGGGAAATGTGTGTGTGTGTGTGTGTATGATTGTGAGAGTGTAAAGGGGAAATGTGGGTGAGTGTGTTTGTATGATTGTGAGAGTGTAAAAGGGAAAAGTGTGTGTGTGTGTGTTTGTATGATTGTGAGAGTGTAAGGGAGAAATGTGTGTGTATGATTGTGAGAGTGTAAGGGGGAAATGTGTGTGTGTGTGTGTGTGTGTATGATTGTGAGTGTGTAAGGGGGGAATGTGTGTGTGTGTGTGTACGATTGTGAGAGTGTAAGGGGGAAATGTGTATGTGTGTATGATTGTGAGTGTGTAAGAGGGAAATGTGTGTGTGTATGATTGTGAGTGTGTAAGGGGGAAATGTGTGTGTGTGTGTGTGTGTGTACGGTTGTGAGAGTGTAAAGGGGAAATGTGGGTGAGTGTGTTTGTATGATTGTGAGTGTGTAAGGGGGAAATGTGTGTGTGTACGATTGTGAGTGTGTAAGGGGGAAATGTGTGTGTGTACGATTGTGAGAGTGTAAGGGGGAAATGTGTGTGTGTACGATTGTGAGAGTGTAAGGGGGAAATGTGTGTGTGTGTGTGTGTACGATTGTGAGTGTGTAAGGGGGAAATGTGTGTGTGTGTGTGTGTGTGTGTGTACGTACGATTGTGAGTGTGTAAGGGGGAAATGTGTGTGTGTGTACGATTGTGAGTGTGTAAGGGGGAAATGTGTGTGTGTATGATTGTGAGTGTGTAAGGGGGAAATGTGTGTGTGTGTGTACGATTGTGAGAGTGTAAGGGGGAAATGTGTGTGTGTGTGTGTACGATTGTGAGAGTGTAAGGGGGAAATGTGTGTGTGTGTGTATGATTGTGAGTGTGTAAGGGGGAAATGTGTGTGTGTGTGTACGATTGTGAGTGTGTAAGGGGGAAATGTGTGTGTGTATGTGTGTGTACGATTGTGAGTGTGTAAGGGGGAAATGTGTGTGTGTGTGTACGATTGTGAGTGTGTAAGGGGGAAATGTGTGTGTGTATGTGTGTGTACGATTGTGAGTGTGTAAGGGGGAAATGTGTGTGTGTACGATTGTGAGTGTGTAAGGGGGAAATGTGTGTGTGTGTGTGTGTGTATGTGTGTGTACGATTGTGAGTGTGTAAGGGGGAAATGTGTGTGTGTGTGTGTGTACGATTGTGAGTGTGTAAGGGGGAAATGTGTGTGTGTACGATTGTGAGTGTGTAAGGGGGAAATGTGTGTGTGTGTGTGTGTATGTGTGTGTACGATTGTGAGTGTGTAAGGGGGAAATGTGTGTGTGTGTGTGTGTGTACGATTGTGAGTGTGTAAGGGGGAAATGTGTGTGTGTACGATTGTGAGTGTGTAAGGGGGAAATGTGTGTGTGTGTGTGTGTGTATGTGTGTGTACGATTGTGAGTGTGTAAGGGGGAAATGTGTGTGTGTGTACGATTGTGAGTGTGTAAGGGGGAAATGTGTGTGTGTATGATTGTGAGTGTGTAAGGGGGAAATGTGTGTGTGTGTGTGTGTGTGTGTGTACGTACGATTGTGAGTGTGTAAGGGGGAAATGTGTGTGTGTGTACGATTGTGAGTGTGTAAGGGGGAAATGTGTGTGTGTATGATTGTGAGTGTGTAAGGGGGAAATGTGTGTGTGTGTGTACGATTGTGAGAGTGTAAGGGGGAAATGTGTGTGTGTGTGTGTACGATTGTGAGAGTGTAAGGGGGAAATGTGTGTGTGTGTGTATGATTGTGAGTGTGTAAGGGGGAAATGTGTGTGTGTGTGTACGATTGTGAGTGTGTAAGGGGGAAATGTGTGTGTGTATGTGTGTGTACGATTGTGAGTGTGTAAGGGGGAAATGTGTGTGTGTGTGTACGATTGTGAGTGTGTAAGGGGGAAATGTGTGTGTGTATGTGTGTGTACGATTGTGAGTGTGTAAGGGGGAAATGTGTGTGTGTACGATTGTGAGTGTGTAAGGGGGAAATGTGTGTGTGTGTGTGTGTGTATGTGTGTGTACGATTGTGAGTGTGTAAGGGGGAAATGTGTGTGTGTGTGTGTGTACGATTGTGAGTGTGTAAGGGGGAAATGTGTGTGTGTACGATTGTGAGTGTGTAAGGGGGAAATGTGTGTGTGTGTGTGTATGTGTGTGTACGATTGTGAGTGTGTAAGGGGGAAATGTGTGTGTGTGTGTGTGTGTACGATTGTGAGTGTGTAAGGGGGAAATGTGTGTGTGTACGATTGTGAGTGTGTAAGGGGGAAATGTGTGTGTGTGTGTGTGTATGTGTGTGTACGATTGTGAGTGTGTAAGGGGGAAATGTGTGTGTGTGCTGGCTTCTGTCAGGAAAGTGCCGTCGTGCAGAACAAATGGAGGCAGCAGTACAGCAATCTCAGCTCTGTAATGGATGGGCTCATAAGAATCAAGGACACACACACACACACACACACACACACACACACACACATGAAAGTATATTTTCCATTACAAAGAAAATAAAAGGCAAAACAAGCACACCAGTAACTCGGCCAGTGCGCTGGTAAAATACTGATTATTTTTTAATTAATGAAACAATCAGACCTAACAATTCAAACAACGAACCTGCACAGCCTTTCAAAGACTACAACAATCATTACTGGAAAAGATCAGCTGGAAGATTGAGGTGTATTTAGTGAGGATGTTCATTTTTACAGGTTCTAATCTCTTTTCATCCCTGATAATTAAGCAGGATATTACTGCACTGTACCTTTAAGACTGATGCATGTTCTAATTGGCTGGCCTGTACTGTGACTCACTCTCAGACAGCCTTGCTACTACAGTGCTGATGGGTAAAGCTAAACCTCCGCCCATTTGACTGCATTCAAATGGACTGGAATATTTGTGCAGCTTAATTTTCATATATGACAGTGGTCTCCAGCCCTGCTTCTGCAGAGCTACGTGCAGATACTCCAGCTGCCCTCCAGTGTGCCACTCCACCCCTTACCTAACTCTAATACACCTGACCTGGTCAATAGGGGACCTGGGAAGAGGTTGATTAGCAGGTGCAGGTGTGGCAGACTGAGGTGAGGTTGGAGGCAGGTAGCTTTCCAGGAGGAACGTTGGAGACCACAGCAATATGGACGGTGTGGAACCTTCACATATTACTACATATTACATTAAACTCTTTTAAAACAGTGAAGAAAGTTTGGTTTACTGTGATATGGGCCCTTTAACA
>CM038708.1:24774017-24824017 GCA_021613375.1 Megaleporinus macrocephalus | reverse complement strand
GATCTGAAGACGTATTGCTTGCTGCTGTGTGTACGACGTGTTCCTGCAAGCTTGAAAAATCTGAAGGCTTATTGTGAAAACAGCTGTTTTATACTTAGTGAGTCATAAGCAAATCATTCTCAAACCTGTACTAGATAAAAATGCTAGATAGCAGCGTTAGAAACAAAACAACAGCACCAGGCTGCGTAGCTCTTCCAGACTTTTTCTCCTCACGATTTCAAAGTGGTACAGGATATTCTGTTAGTAAGCTCTCTGTGTGCTGCTTCAGAGCTTAAGACTGCAAAACTAATGCATTTGTGAAAGAGTATCTTCAGGGTGAGGAACCGTATTGAAATAAGAAGCTCTGTCTACAGCTTTCTTTCTTCACTCCAGCCATAAAGAACTGAGTTCGCCGCATTTAGATTTAAGACTGAAACACGGAGAAACAGACACGCTCCTCACTCTTTTTGTGGAAATAGCAGGTCGTATGTATAGCTGAGACAGGAGTCTCTGGCTGAGATGAAAGATTAGGAGAGCGAGAGATGAAAGAAGTGGGTCAGAAACATGTAGAAGTGAGGTGTGTGATGTGTGTGAGGGATCTTTTAGTGCTGCTCTGTTCACACCCACATCTATCCCAGCTCATTACATTACACAGAGACGCTGACACAGGCTTCTCTCTCTCTCTCTCTCTCTCTCTCTCTCTCTCTCTCTCACACACTCTCAGAACCACATACGGTCCCATATAGAAGTCAAATGATATGCATTGTTGACTTTTTGAACATCCTCAGCAGAGAACACACTTCTACACGTTTTAATGCATCTGTTTTTTGGAACACACTGGCGAACCATGAATGAATTATAACTTGTGTGAAAGTTTAATTTCGTTGCTGTTATAACAAATAAAAACCACTATCTCTAACAATGCAACTTTAGAGGAGAGGCCAATACTTGTACAATACTTGTAATGTAAGTCAATGGAACCGAGTGGGTTTGGAGCATTTCTATTGGTCTATTTATCACGAATGGTCCACACAGTGTAAACAGCAGATGCTGTGTTCAGATGATGCAGGAAAATTTAAATGATCAAACGAGGACATGCATGTTTCGCTGGGGTGTCACGCCTACGCTCTCTACCAAAACCTTCCCAGGATGCGCTCACGAATGATGTCACACCCACATGTTCACAACGCACCAATCATGCACCATTCTCTCGTTCAGCGTCTCCGGAATACTGATTGCACACACCGGTCACATATCTCACACACACCATATATACACATGTTGCCAAGTTTCACCAAACATTGTTTGCAATTCCGAGCAGTTTCCGTCGTCTTTCCATCTGTTTAATCTGGCTTTCAACTATCTTTCATCTTTCACTTACTCTCTCTCACTTATTCTCTTTGGCTTTGGTTACTCGGCCTGATCCGCTCTCCTGGTTTTCGACTTTCCTTCTGTTTACTCCCGTTTACTCTTTTGCCTCTTTCTAATGACTTGTGTACCTGGCTTCTCCCGGTTTCAGCCCTTCCTGACAATGACCTCTATTTGCCCTTTTGTCTTGTTGGTTCGTTCCTTGCTGTTTTGAATGATCACTATCTCTGTAAATACATCCATTTCAACTTTTAGCTCTGCATGCATCGTGCCAAGTTCTTTGTTTCTTACATGTGGACAGTGATGATTTGCTAATTAGTAAATTTTGCATGTGTGTTTTTTACTGCAGTAGTGGCTGTTCAAAAAATAAGAACTATATCTACAGTGCTAAATTTACAGAAGAAAGCAAAAACCATCTACACGTTTGAGGTAACTCAATGTAAAGAGATGATTTCGATTTTTATCAGGAAGTGGGAATTCAGCAAGACACCGGCAAACGCTGAATAGAAGTCGACTTACAAGGTAGAGTAATATTATAAGACTTTATTATGTAAGGTTGCAACCTTTCAAAGCCTATTTTGGTGAGACTGTTAAAGACTGACCAAACCTTTAGTACGTTCACACCTGCAGTCCTGTCATATCCCCCTTCTCTCTCACCCTCTCAGAACATGTGCTATAAGATTTGGCATGTTTTAACTTTTGGCTTGTTCGTTGGACTAAATTACTGTGAAGTATTTAGTTTCCTCCTCTCCTCATCTCCAACCGCGGTATACTTTTATTTCTCTACCATTCGTTTTCTTCTTCTTGATGGTCTGCCTCAACTTCCTGTGACTGGTCCAAAAGTCTGAATGAACCACGACGTGTTTTCACACCATGTATTGAATAATAAAACATGGTTCAGTTCAGCCTGGACTGCACAAGGTATGTGTGAAAGCAGCTTTATTTATTTCTTTGCATGCTAGCCTGATACGCGACTCAGGTTAGTTAACTTTTGGCAGCCGGAGCAATTATAAAACTCATCAGACACAGATAAGGTTACAGCCTGCACACAATCTTTTATAAACAACGCTGGCGGGCATGTACAGTCTGCTGTCGGAATTGGGTTGTTTTCCTGTTAGCTGTGTGTCCCGCGTCGTTCTATGTCTTTTAGCTCTCACTGATTTTAAGCCAGTCTGGTCCGGACTCTTGGTCGGTCACTCTTTCTTTTTTCTGATTTACCTACACCTGCTTCTTTGTTCTCCTCGCAGCCTCTGCTATGATGTGAACGCTGGGAACTGGGCAATATCCAGAACCAGCAGTGAACTTCAACAGGTTTTGGTTCAAAACTTTGACAGCTTTTATTTTTCGAGCTTAAAGAGGTATGATGGAGATACTATAAGCTAGAAAGATGTTTCACCTAAAGGTGTTTTAAGATATTTCAAGTCAACTGTTGAAAAATTTGATTACACGGCATTCGGGACCTTCGCTTCATTCTAATTTCATTCTCAGTGTTTTACATCTTTGTCAGTCATTAAGGAATCATCTGCTGCTCCGTTCATCATTCTGCACACGTCCGATGCTTCAATTTCTTAACAGCTTCCAACTAATTAGGTGAAATCTAATTTTAACAAAAGCGATGACTCCAAGCTTTTGGACACTAGTGTATGTGATGCTGATGATGGAAAACAATGGAAACAATGCCAGAGGCCAGGCGGCATACTGTTGTGTAACAGCTTTCTGTGCAGTAGCTTTTAGAGGCATTAAACTCTTCAGATGTCTGGCTGCACCGCAGTGAGCAATTCTGATATGACATGTCTCTCTAGAATGCTGCACTTCATATCAAACTGGACTTTGTTTAAGTGAAGCAGAAGTGTTGGTAAATCAGTAGAACTGCCCTGTACACTGGTGCACATTAAATATAGAATTCGTTATGTATTGTTTCCTCGGTAGACAATAAAGCCTTATATGATGGTATCTGGACAGAACCTACTTTCTGTCTCCAAAAAGACTTCCACTTCATGCTTTCTACTGAGGGCCAGAGTTCTTGCTGTCTATGTTGTAAGCGAGTGTTTGTACTGTGTACGACAGCCTGGGTTATTTTATATTTGGCTGTAAGGCAGCGCTGGTCAGAGGCTGGTCTGTGTTGATGGCTGTTACAGGATTACACTGCAAACACTGGTATTGTGAACAAGTGAAAAAACATCATAAATCTAGTTCTTGCTTCGGAGGTCTTAAAGTCAGCCTCTGGAGCAGCGGAATAAGGTTCGGTTCTTGAGGAGCATAGAGCTCTAACTTGCAGTGTTTATTGATCTACGTCTACTCTATGCAGAGTGCTTGTTGGGTTTCGAAAATCGTTCCGCATGGAAGTTTTTGGGGTTTGCTCTTTCTAGTGTAATTATGAAGACTAATTGGACCCAATACCTCGCTTCAGTATTGATCAATGAGCTATATAACCACATACTATGGAGCAAATTGTGGCAGTTTTATCCTCTTTATTATATATACAGCTCTGTGAGCTTTTTCCTGGTCCTGCAGGGCCAGAATCCAACATAATTCAGCGATTTCCCTGTTCAAATACACCTGTTTCAAACCCATAGTAGGAGTATTTGAGCAGGAAGATTGCCAGGTCATGCTGGACTAAGTGCAAACTGAAGGTAAGTGTACCTAGGGGGAGCAATATGATGATCTACCATCCATGAAATATTTTATCATGCTAAATTATGTCACCATATAACATTGCACACTGTAAAAGAAGCTGTTGTAACTAAAAAGACTGGGCTGCCTTAAACTGCCTAAAATCAATTCTAATGGCAACTTAGCAGAATGCAACAGAAGAACCTGTCTTACTGACTTTAACTCATAATCAATGTATAAGGAACACAGCTCAGCTGAATCAGTAGAAAGAGGAGTGCGGATGAAGCTCTAATGTGGCGTAGCTTTACTTCAGTCTTGAGAGATGGCAAATTTAAATCCAGAGAGGTCGGGAGTTCAACAGAATGCAGTATGCAGTATGTGAAATGCTGATGAAGGAATTTAAATGTTATTGTTTTGCTGATACGCACCATGTGCCATGAAGCTGTCTACAAACACTGTGATATTATATCTTGTCTATATTGCCTCATTAAGAAGGAGGTGTTGCCTGAAGTGAAGTGGTATTGAAGTTCCTGACATCTGAGCTTCTTTTTCAGAAGATCAAACCTTTTGGTTCAGTTGTCACTGGAGCTCAATAGTTTTACCCCCCGTATCTTGTAGAGGGAGCCCAGGGGATGCTAGATGCACTTCTCTGCTGTGTTTTGTTACTTAATGTGCCGGAAAGGGCAGGAAAGGGCTGTTGATATGACGATGACTGATATGCCAAATAACCAACCAACATAAAAATTGTGTGTTGTGTAGACGCAGGAAACCAGACGGGTTTTAAGCTGAGATTAAAGGTAGTGCCTGGAAGTGTGTACACAAAAACGGCAGTAGGAATTTGTTCACTCTTCTACAAAAACACTACAGCATAGACCAGCATATCGTCACTGTCCAGTGAAAAAACATGTATCTATATTTTTGTTGATTTAAATTTTTTCTGCATCATTTGAACTCGACAGCTGCTGTTGACATTGTGTACAAATTTAATGATGAATGGAGCAAAAGAAATGCTTCAAAATCACTTGGAACAAAATTCTGGTTCCATTGACTTACATTGAAAGTTAAGACAGTTTTTGTTTCCTCCTGTGAAGTTACTATTCTGGAGATACTTGTTTTTCATTGGACAGGGATGATATGTGATATGCTAGTCAGCAGCTTTGGCAAGCAGTAAGCTGGTCACCACCGAGACCAGCAGAAGAAAAAAACATACTTTACTTTTATTTTAAATCAGTTATTTTATTAATCTTGTATATATACTTTTAAAAAATGGTAATAAATGGTTTTGTCCTGGCAGCAGCCATCTGCTATGTTTTGGATGCTGGTTTGCTGGTAAACCAGCTTGACCAGGTGGGGTGACCAGTCAGACTAGCTGCAAACAAGCTTTTTCAATAGTCGTGACCAGCTTAACATGCAATACGCAGGAGCCTCAGACAGCTTCAGCAGCATCACTAACTCATTAACATAAATACTGAACACTGTGGGGCAGAGACGCTGCCCTCAGCTTTTCTCCCTCTTCTTCTATCTCTCAGCATCTCTCTTTATCATACACACTAAAGTCACCAGCACTCAAATCACTGAGAAAGTGTTTTTTTGCTTTTTCAGACACATTTAAAAAGTGCCTGAGCTGAGGGAAGCTCAAAACAAGGTTAGTCTCTCAACTCCCTGCTGAGATGGCTGTGTGTGTGTGTGTGTGTGTGCGTGCGAGGGAGGGTGCTGGCATGCAATATTTTTTCTCTCTGCTCTGTCTCCATGTCTACACCCCCCGCCCCCAAACCCCCCTTTAGCCTTGGAGGAAGGACATCAACACAGAGAGTGAGAGAAAGAGAGAGGGCAAGAGAGAGAGAGAGAGAGAGAGAGAGTGGTGCAGGGTGGGGGTGTTGTGGAGTGTGAGGAAGGACCATTAGAAGTGGTGAGAGTGAACTGAGGTCAAAGAAATGTTTGTGTGTGTGTGTGTGTGTGTGCGCGCGCACCTTTGTTTCCTTCCTCTCTGACTCAACTGTACCTATGTTAACCCCCACTTTCGCTGACTAACCTCAGCAACATATCTGTCACCATGGAAACAAACAACAACAAAAACTCTCTTTGACCCTCAAAGCCCAGCTGTGCTCCGTGGTAACTGGTTTTGACTGACAGGTGTACAGAGAGGTTACAGTTAAATCATGATGGTGGAAATATGCACACAAACACACAGTCTAAACAGAGAGAGAGAGAGAGAGAGAGAGAGAGAGAGAGAGAGAGAGAGAGAGAGAGAGAGAGAGGGTAAAAAGGGAGAGAGAGAGACAGACAGAGGGAGCGAGAGAAGGAGAGACAGGGAGAAATAAAGAGAGACATAGCAAGAGATGAGAGAGAAAGAGAGAGATGGAGACAGACAGAGGGAGTGAGAGAAGGAGAGACAGGGAGAAATAAAGAGAGACATAGCAAGAGATGAGAGAGAAAGAGAGAGATGGAGACAGACAGAGGGAGAGAGAAAAGGAGAGACAGGGAGAAATAAAGACATAGCAAGAGATGAGAGAGAAAGAGAGAGATGGAGACAGGCAGAGGGAAAGAGAGAAGGAGAGACAGGGAGAAACAAAGAGAGACATAGCAAGAGATGAGAGAGAAAGAGAGAGATGGAAGGAGAGAGACAGAGAGACTGGAGAAATGGCAGGCAGCGAGAGACAAAGAGAAAGAGACACAGAGAGAGAGAGAAACAGAGAGAGGCAGAGAGCAAGAAAGAGAGAGAGAGAAAAAGTAGATGCTGCAGGCATCATGTGTGTGTGTGTGTGTGTGTGTGTGTGTGTGTGTGTGTGGTGCAGTCAAGGGAAGAAAGGGGGTAAAATTCTCCAGCTTTGTGAAGTGACAACAGCACACACACACACCTCTAGGGTAGGCCAATCTGTCACAACAAGACAGAAGAGAGAGCAATAAGATAGGAGTGAAGAACGAAAACAAAAAAAGAAAAAAAGACAAGAACAGCAGAGAAGAGAGGGAGAGAGAAAGAGAGAAACACAGAGAGGGAGGGGGTTAGGAAAGTTAGGACGAGAGGGAGAAAAAAGAGAAATGAGAGAGAAAATCTGAAAAAAAAAACAGGAATGGGAACTAGAGAGATGGGAAATGGGAAAGAAGGAAAAGGGAGTAAAAAAGTTAGGAAGAAGGTGAAAGAAAAGAAGGTGGAGGGGGTGAGGAGAAAGAATGAGAGAGAAAAATGGAAAGAAACACACAAACACAAATTCTATTCCTCTTAAAACGACAGCTTTACTAATAATATAGCCCTGTTATTCCTGGTATGTCTCAACCACACATGAAAACACTTCAAGGTAATCCGCGAGGCATTCTGAAATAAAATCCACCATTATATACATAAAGAGAGAGAGAGAGAGGAGGAGAGACAGGAGGAGAGAGAGAAGCAGGAGCTGAACGTTATATTTGATATGTGCGCTTAAACACACAATTTATTCGATCTGTTTCCATAACCAACACACACTCAGACTGAATGGAGGAAGCTGACGAGATGATGAGATAAAGACACACTCACCAAGACTTCCTTTCCAAACCACTAGCCTGACAAGCAAACCTCAGCCAGAGCGCGAGAGTGTGAGAGAGAGAAAGAAACAGACATAGACGGAGAGAGGAAGAGAGGGAGGAGGGGATCCCCACTTGAGTAAACAAATCCGAGAAAGCATCTCCTGCTGGGAAAATGGTTCACTTCTTACTGAGCTCTAGCAAAAAACACCCTGATAACAGGTCGACTCTTATTTTTGTTTTCCTCTTACTGTAAATGCCCAGAAAGCTTGTCGTTTGTGGCGCGCAGCGCTTTCTCTGTTAAAACTCAACCGGATCTGCCGTCATGATTCAGGGTCCAATTCTGGTAGGCTGAGTCCAGAGGATGTGATGAATATGTTCATGGCAATCGGCTGAACCCCTCTCAAAGACTTTAATCTTCCTATGTGGTTATTAATACAAAGATGAATTATATAGTATAGTATAGTAGTAGTGTTGGAGTTAGTACGCTATGAGTTAGAGTTACTTACACAGTTTACTATGAACCAAATATATGTAACTATTATGTAATAAGTCACCCACTGCCAGATATTAAAGCTGGATTTGGACTCTATAGTTAAGATGCAAACATTCAGAGCTGCCATGCTAATGTTAGCTAGACAGCTAGTTAAGTTATTGGTTATGAGGATAAAAGAAATATCATATCTATTTAAATGTTATTGTTTGACATGATCAATGGTACGAAACTTGCATGAAACTATGGGTCTGTCTCAAAACCTAGTGATCTGTCTAAGTAGGCTGTCTAGGTAGGCAGCTGTTTAAGTAGCAGCGTTCTGTCTAAAACAGATTACTGAGACGCTCTTGTTAGAGAGCAACTGAGTCACGGCTTGTTCCCGCCAACTGCAGCACACGACCGGTGGTTTAGCTGGATGCTAAGCTGCCGGCCGGCATCCAAAACAATAGCCCGAGGCTTAAAAACACATAAAATAAATGCTAGCATAAATGCTAATGGCTCCAGTATAAAACTGCAAAATGGCCAACCACGCATTACAAAGTTGTAAATAAAATACTGTTTTGTGTGATTATATGACAAAAAAACACATTAAAACACCAGAGAGAATCAAAATAACTGACATTTTAAAACCACTTCACTGCTCGTAGATTTGCCTGTGTTGCATTATAGGATTGCCTGAGCGGCTGAGGGAGCCTCAGGTCAAAATAAGGCGCCTCAGTAGACAACATGTTTAAGGTATCTAAGAATTGGGACAGCCTTAAGTCAGGAGCACGTATACTATGACATAAAATGATGCCTATGTTGGCAGCTCACTAGGTTTTGAGACACACCCATAATTCAGCTGTGTTGAATTCTTCAGTTATGTTCCAGGACGGCGGGTGTCCAAACAATTCAGTGATTTTGGTCATTCAGATGTGAGAGAACTCACCAGACTGTGCTGGACATTAGCCCACCTGGACCAATCTTTTGAAATGAGTTTCTCAAATTAGCCCAAAAATGTACCACATGGCGATATCATTGCAACCGATCAGGCTCACGCAGGGGCTCGAAGGAGAAAAGCTATTAAAATGAATGTGAATTACATATAGCTTCAATTACAGCACACTGCACACACTCTTATTAAAGAGAGATGCTGCAGAGGAATCTCCATAGGCACTCGCAACTGGACCAGAGAGAAGCTCGTGGAACTTGGGCTGCCTGCGCTGAGCCTCATATAACGTTCTGTGCACATGGATATAGCAGACTGTAAAGATATAAAGATGATGCATTCTAAGAGAAACAGGGTCGACTCCTTGATAAAGATGTTGAAGCGGCACTATGTAATATTTCTTATAAACACTGAAAGATAGTATATATCTATATATATATCTATATCTCAGATACAACTCTACAGCAGTGCAGCATTATATATGTAAAACAGTGCAAACATACAATAAATAGACAATATTAGAGTAAAAATAAGCTAAAAATATACATATAGTTATATATATATATATATATATATATATATATATATATATATATATATATATATATATATATATATATACACACACACACATTTTTGGACCACCTATTAGGTTTTTAACATTACCAGGACACCTCAGAAAGAACATCTGACTCAACTTTATTGGGAAGGTGGTTGGCAATTGTCCGCAGGCTGTAGTGATGAGGTGGAGCTTCCCAGCTTCCTTTACTCTTTTGTTCTAGTGTCAGTGATGGGTACAAGCACAGTAACTGCTAAAATGTGATGTCCACAGTGTTAAAAATGGCGTGACTGTTCTCCTAACCATGTTACAGCATGCGTGAAAGCTAAGCTAGACACACGTGCCCTGTTTTGATTGTATCTTTACATGTTGTGCTGTATAACATAGTAAAACTGAAACAGCTGTGGGAGTGCACTGCAGCACGTATGGGCTGTGCATTAGAAATTCGGGGATACAAACACAGCAATCAACTGTATTTAGAAAAGCAGTAGAATACTGTAATTGAAAATATGGCGCGAGTACTGCAAACAAACAGCAAATTACTGGAGGAACTGCTGTCGGGAGACTACTGCTGTTTACACTGACGTTTCTGTTTATGGTGTAGTCACATGTGTTGCATGCGGCTTTCGATTTTTGTTTACTCGCTTTGTGGAGCTGTCAGATCGCACAGAAATTATGTCCTGATGCGCCGCTGCACACAGCCCTGGAATGCTAGAAGTTCGGGGGTTTGCGTGTGCGTCTGTATGCGGAGGGGTGTCTGCGGTTAGGAGGGCCGCAGGTTTGTTCTCTCTCCACTCCCTCGTGTCAGAGGGGCCTCTTTAAGCTCGCAGCCGCAGCCGAGCCTGCCAAAACCCTGCCCCGCCTCCTCTAAAATTCATTATCTTTTATTGGAGTGATGAAAGAGGGCTACTGGGCTGAAAGAGGTGAACTATGTCTTCAAACAGAGCGCCGGCCTGCAAGACACAATGCTGCCGCGGCACTTTGAAACTCTATACACACACACACGCACGCATTTACACACTCACACCGCTTCTCTCTTTAGCGCGTTGGCAAACACTCGCACACATCAAGAGGCACCTTTTCATTCTCCCTTTAGTGAGCACAGATTAGCACATCATTTCTTTCAAAGCACATAAACACGCATATGGAGTTACGACGGCGGAAAACGGTGCTAATTAAAGGCAAACACCCCAATAAACAAGAGCTGCACCTATAGGGACATATAGCAACATATAGGTTGCTGGAATTTATTCTTTATTAAATCGCTTGTCACTTTTTGGGG
The DNA here is from genome assembly GCA_021613375.1 of Megaleporinus macrocephalus. Classification (NCBI taxonomy): domain Eukaryota; kingdom Metazoa; phylum Chordata; class Actinopteri; order Characiformes; family Anostomidae; genus Megaleporinus; species Megaleporinus macrocephalus. Next base: position 24,813,294 of record CM038708.1, on the reverse strand, counting down.
TAGAATTCCAGGAAAAATGGCTAAATCAACTGGTGTAGAACCCGTCTAGAGGTTCTTTCAGATTTTTCACAGTTTTGGAGGAGAGCCTTATGTGTTTTTAAGCAACATCAGGTCAACATTTATAAAAGACTTTCTATTGTAATCAAATTCTATTTGTTCTGTGGCACATGGAGATGACTTGAACCCACCGAGGTGAGAACTCTTCTCTCTGCTACTCTTTTATCCCTTGTTGCTCGCTAGCAGCTCAGCACAGGGTTGACACACAAACAGCTAACAGTTAGTTACTTCGTTAAAAACTCCTGTTAACCTGATAATCAAGTTACTTGAAAGCTTTTTTTTTGGTTTGCATGGTTTGCATAAAAGTTGATATAAGTATAAGCTGATTTCTGGTCCACTGTCAGAAAGGACACTAGGGGGCGCTGCAGATGCAGTGTAATAAGGTTCTTCAGACTCAAAAATCTCCTCTGCTAAAGTGGAAACATGCACTGATCGGTTCCCTAGAGAACCTCTTTGCTTGCTTTTCTAGCTACTTTCATCATTAGACCCATTTACACCTGCTCGTTTCATGTGTCTTGAGGTTTAGGATAATATCCGATACCTGTATCTTTAAAAGCAGACAAAATGCATTTCTAATAGCTCAGGTTTTCAGGTACGTTTGAGTCAGATGTAATAACAGCGTCTCTCAAAGCCATGTTTTACAACCGTAACCGCTCCTGTAAGTTCAACTGAGTAACCTAGTTTGTCGGCCTTTGGGCTAGTTAGACTAAATATAGCACAGCTTGGTTAACCTTCATTTCACCTCGTCGTTTCACGATACTTTATGGTTTGGCATGACCACAATCACTACTACAGGTGGCTACTTGTTATTCTCGTGAAATTTGACTGCTGGTGTGAAAAAATGAACAACAGCAACATTGGATTTGCAACAGAACAGAAAAACACAGGAACTGATGGATGTATATGAATTGATTTGCTTACCAATTACCACACAGCAAAATGACTTTCTCTGACTAACCAGAGAAGCTCTTGAGTACCAAGGCTACACACATGGGGTTAAAATTGCAGTCAGGTTGCAGTCCAGATACAAGTCACATGGAACAACAGGAGGTAAAAGAGGTCACAGAGTACAAAAACCCAAGTCAATGAACACTTTGGACTTCTTTTTTTAATAATATACAGGATATAAATATTAGGTAGCTATTAAAATGATTGATCTAAAAGTATTTATATTGACTTTAAATGTGATTCTGCCCATAAACACACTATTTAACAGCATATAACATCAGAATTAAAACTAATAATAATAAATAAATACATGTAAGTACATAAATGTAAAAACTTTCAAGTTAATATAGAAGCAAATAGAAGAAAAGGTTTTTTGACTTCCAGTTGTGACCTGGATATGTTAAAACCCATTAGCCACAAATCTGATTGCAGATGATTGCAGGTATTGGATGGTAAACTTAAATCTTAAGCTTCCTTAAGAAGAAGTGTAAAAGCATACAATCACAGTATGTGGGTTATTTGCATTTTTTCCTAATGTTGCGGTTATTTTGGAACAAATAAATGATAACTGTTCAGATTTACATGTGGTTTTCTCAGGTGGCCCAGGACATTTGCAGAGTGCTTGGTCTACTTTCTCTGTTTTGTAAGTGGTGTGCATTACAAATGTGGAGTAAACGGAGAAAAGAGGCCAAAATCAGAATAATTCAAGTGCAGATAATCCAAAAAAAAAAAAAAAAAAAAAAGCTGATCTGCACAAAAGGTTGCCTCTGTTCTTTCTGGTTTTTATCTCCCCACCTCTGCACAAACGAACTGTGCTATCTTCTGAGACGGGAATATGAAAATGAAACAGTGTTTGGCCCGGTCCTAATTAATATAGATGCACTGTACGTGCGTGTGTGCATTCCCTCAGCACGGATGCCAATCACATACAAAGCCTCGCATTCCTCTGCTCTCTGTTCTGTTGTCCATTCAATTAACCTCTGATGTTTCCTAATCCTCCATCTCCCCCCTTTACACACACACATACACACAGACAGACACACAGAAAATCTTTAATGCCCCCTTGTACAAGACACACTGCAGGGTGCCCCCCTTTCCCTCCCTCCTTTCAAATGACCCTTCCCAGTGAGCATGCATTAAGCAGGCATATCCAAACCTGAGCAAGCAAATGGAAAAGTACTGAGGCATCTCTCTCTCTCTCTTTCTCTCTCTCTCTCTTTCCCTCCCTCCCCTCATGTCCTTGGGTTCTCCGTTGGCAAATCCCAGTCAAAACATATTTCTATCATGGCAATACAGTCTTTTTCCTAGTGCTTAGGTCAGTAGACTCTCTAAAACAATGCTCAAGAGTACGACACAGATCCGAGAAGGCAGACCAATAGCGACTGTCTACTGCTATGGAACACACATGGTATGGTTATCAGTGGGTTTGGATTTTTGCTTTATGCTTCAAACTGCACTCGCTTGTAAATGCAGATCAAGTGAAAACAAGTACTGTCCGTTCAGTAAGTAGAAATTTCCACTAGCTTTTCTATTTGCTGTTAACTCTATCGCTTAGATATCTCCATTTTTTTATTTTTATTATTATTTTTAATTTTATTTTTCTACATCATTTGAACATGACAACTGCCATTTATATCGTATGAAGGTTTTACGCTGAATGGACCAATAGAAATGCTCCAAAGTAACAGCTGCTTATTCTTACATTCAAAGTAAAGAAGGTTTTTGGCCTCTCCTATAAAGTTGCCATTGGAGATACATGTTTTATGTCTAACGGTGATGAGATAAGGGGACTTTTTAAAAAATCCCACATAATTCAATTGTTAATTCTTTTGCTAAACCAGAGAAATGAACCTAGTCAGAATTCTTTAAAGTGGTAATGAAAGGAGCCAGACGTATAACATGTTTGATTCAAGTTGCCGAGGTTCTTACAGAGGCCAAACAGTCCACAAATATAAGTTGTTTTTTAATAGACTTACTTCATAGATATATATATATATAACTTCATTACCAATGTTCATTACCTTCATTACCAACGTTCATTACTAACATAAAAAAAATTTTAAGAAGTGATCATGTGTGCAGGTTCCCTGGTGCTTTCACACGGTAAACAAAAGGGTTAGTTTTGCACTATAGATGTTATGACCCCTGGTTCTTATCACAGCTACTGTAAAGAGTCAGTACGTTTCTGTAAAACAAACCATAAGGCAACACTTTGAATAGCTTCATTTACATCTCAACAATTGAACTGCTTAGTGGGGGAACTGGTACAGAATAAGGGATTGTGTGTATTATCAGCGGAATTGGCGTTTTAAAGCTATTCCTGTTATTGTCTGCTACTCAGCAAATAGCAAAGTAAATAATGTGCAAAATAAACAAAAGAAAGTGGGAGGACTCACCTCGCCGCAGTGGGGCACCATGCCATCTGCCTGCAACCCTCTCTGCATGCGCTGCTGAAGCAGATGTGCATGCCCTGCAGCTGAAGTGGGAGGTGTGGGCTGCATGCTGCCGTTTCGGAACCCACCCAGGGACACGGTCCCCATTTTGGAAGCATGAGGTTCGGGATCAAAGTGCCGCAAAGGCTTGGTGTTGTTGAAAGAGAAGGTCTCTGGACCTATGGCGCCCGGAGTGGTTTTACTTAGCTGCAACTGAGTGGATTTTGTCTGTGATGACTGCATGAGCATTTTGAGGCTGTTGCTGGGTGGCTGGCTGGATGTGATAGCCTTATAGAGCTGGCTGGACATGTTGGGTGCTTGACCGTTCTGTGAGTTGAAAGAACGCCCCTGTGTGGAAGGCTGGGCTCCATGCTGAGCGGATCCAGCAGGACTAGGATGTTGCTTGTCTGATCGGTACGGGGGTGATGGCCTTGTGGAGCCTGATGTTGGGGGTATACCACTTAGGTAATTGGCTTGTGACCCCTGGACAGTAGAGTTGGAACTGCCAGAGGCAGTGCTTCCTGGAAGAAGGGTGCTCTGTGGGCTGAATGGTGGCTGAGCCAGAGCTGGACTAGCTAGCTTTTCTGGCCCATACGGAGGAGAAGGTCCAGCAGATGGGGCTGGAGTTATGCTGGAGATGAGGGAACTCTGTGGACTCTGGATGCTGCTGGCTGGGCTGAACGGTTGCTGGTGGGGGGACGAGTTGGGGAGCTTGTCCCCTGGTCGGTATGGTGGAGATGGGCCAGCCCAGGATGATCCCTGCTGGCCCAGCGAGGACAAGCCTGACTGGGCTGGTGATGGGCCACCACTGCTTGTGGGGTGGTGTTTACTGTTGGATGCCAACTGTTGAAGCTGCTGCGCCCGAGACCCCACAGGCCAGTTAGAACTGGGTCTGCTGGACAGTGCAGCTGAAAGCATGGGTGATCGAGCCTGGTTCTGGCCTTGGGAGGAAGAAGAAGAAAGTGGTGATGCTGAAAGTGGGGATGGAACTGGTTTAGATGGGTGGGGTAGGGTATAAGGAGCCCCAGCTGGACTAGCACCCATCTGAGGAGAGCCCGCCTGAGGGAAACCAGGGGATTGGGTGAGGTGGGCTTCCAGGTGAGAAGGTCTCTGGGGGGAACGTTTGGGGGTTCCACTTCCATCAAGGTGGACAAAGTTTCCAGCATTACTTGTCTGCTCATCAGTCTTGTTCCCTAGGATCTTCTCAATGTCCAGTTCAGGCAAAGAGGGATCAGGATTCTTTGTAAGCTCATCCAGAATCTCCTGAAGCTCTTGCTCCACAGAAGGGGCTGCTGAGTTGCCATTTGGGTTGAAGGCAGGTGCTAGACTCCCTGAGCTTCCAGCACCTCCAGGTGTTGACCCAGGACTAGCTTTAGGGGGCATGGAGTATGGGGAACCCAAGCCATTATTGTTACTGTTTAGTCGGTTTCCTTCAAGCCCACTTCCTTGGTTACTCATCCCAGTTCCAGTGGGAAAAGGAGGCTGGGGAAAGCTTGGGCCCATGGCCAGGGTAACATCCTCCAGGCATAGTCGCTTGGCACTGCCCTGGGTCATGGAGGTATCGGAAACCCCGTTCAGCGAAGGAGAACCATCCACAGCCCCAGTCAGCTTCCTCTTCAGTCCTGGCAGCTTTGGAAAGAGAGAGATGGTACTGTCAGAAACCACATTCATTCCACTGACATTCTTGAACATTACCAGGAATTCTAGACAGATATGGGAATGCACAAGTTATAAATAGTAAACTAAACGTTGTACATATAATCACAACATATAACATTGATTATATTTAAACTTACAAACAAACAATAATTAAACTATTAAGTCACCAGGTGATGGCTCAACTACCCAACTGCCACAAATGGTCTACAGGGATCTCAAGGCTCTATCTACTAACACGGCAAGTATCTTTGGTCCTGAACCCTCCACAGCCCCAGCTGCTTGTCTACTGGTGCCAGAAGTGGGATCACTCCCCAGGCCGTTTTGATTAGCGCCTGGGTCACCACCCTCCCAAATTCCCCATTTTCTCAAGCTCCCGAATCCCAAAATCTCTGGAGGACCCTGTCAGTGGATTTAAACTAAAAGCCGCCAATCAAAAAGACCTCATTGGCATTCTGAGAGATGTTTGCAAACACGCAAACCATAAGGATAGTGAAGGATACCGAGATTGCTGCAGCTGCAGGACTACAAGGAAATGCTTACTAACTTAGATGAACAGGCCGTCATTGTATGGCACAAAAAGAAGCGCTTCAAGGTTGAAACTGATAGTGAATTTATTCAGCGGCAGAACAGCTGAATATGGATAGAAAAGAGAAAATGGCTCAAGAACAGCCTCAGTAATGGTGTCCTGGAACGTTACAATGCGCCATTGTATTTTCTGTTTAAAGAAAACATTTCCAAATGTCTGATGAGTTGGGATGTAACTAAAGCCACTCAGAGTGGTAACGGTTTCATTAAAGAGAAACTGACTCAGAGCCTACAGTAAAGGTGAACGGAGCCTGCGGTCATAATATCTGTGCAAGTATAGCCATTTTATATACTCTATAAAAAGACCAGTGGACCTAAATGTGTCTCTGGGTTTTGATATATAATATTGATAAAGGTTTTAGGCCAATAAATATCTGAAACCATTTCATGTAATAGCATCCCACTGAGGTTTCTGTCACGAGCACTTTGAACAATTCGTGAGGCTTATTTGCAATAGAACATTTTACATCAAACCACACTGACTGACTTGCTTTGTAAACATTTAAACCTTTAAAATCTTAGACATTGGACATACTAATGCTTATTAGCATTTTTAGTAACCACAAGGACTACAACCCAAACAGGGTTATTCTTCAGGGATAGTAGTGTGTGGTAACACTTTGGGACCAATGGTGTGCCATAGATATTTAAGGGGCTAATTAATTCCGTAGAAAGGTAAGTGTGAAAGCGATAGATAGATAGATAGATAGATAGATAGATAGATAGATAGATAGATAGATAGATAGATAGATAGATAGATAGATAGATAGATAGATAGATAGATAGATAGATAGATAGATAGATAGATAGATAGATAGATAGATAGATAGATAGATAGATAGATAGATAGATAGATAGATAAGGACCTGAATGTGCTAGAGGCTAGAGGACGTTTCTCTAGCCTATCAAACCAGAGACTACTCATAACTTAATTTCTTGGTATTGTCGCCGTAGAAAAGAAAGAAAGAAAGAAAGAAAGAAAGAAACTGACGTCAGCAACACATACTTGATGGGATGAATAATTCACTGTACGAGTCCAGCTGGAGAGGAATGCGCAGTATTTTACGAGACGTTCTTATTCATGTGAAGCCTGGAGAAGTGCTTAGTGAGGAGCGTATTACAGAATAAGCGATTGTGTGTTTTATGCAGACACAAGCGTCTCGCTGTAGAGAGCAGATCTGCGCGCAGCATTGTAACAGAAACCCTTATCTGCAGTACGCCCAAGAGTCTAGAGGCGTGGACCCTGTAGCCCACTTCCTAACACGCACTCTTTCCTTTACACTCCTCCTCCTCCTTCTCTCATCCCCCCTCTCTCTCTCTCTTTCTCCTTTTTTTCCCTAGAAGTGTTTTCTCATAGATTCTGAAACAATAGAACAGGGCCGACACACCTTCCCAGTATCGCCAAGCTGTCTGCAGTGTCCACCCTGCTGTGTGTGTGTGTGTGCAGTGTGTGTGTGTGTGGGGGGGGGTGTAGACACGTGACAGAGGGGAAGGGTGTGTATGTGTGTGTAACAGAATATGAATTACTACAGACATCATTTCAGTGCTGCTGTTCTTTCTGCCTTTCTCACACACACACACACACACACACACACACACACACAGAGCACCTCCTCACCACGCCAATTTCTCTCTGAGCAAACACATCAATACAGACACAGACACATCGACTCTCTCTCTCTGTCTCTCTCTCTCTCGCTCTCTCTCTCTCTCCCTCTCTCTCTCCTGCTGGATCCTAGGGACATCTTTCATTCGGCGGCAATCGGATTTATCCCATTATGACTGACACCACCATCTGTCACCACTGAGAGCAGGCGTGTGTGTGTGTGTGTGTGTAAGAGAGAGAGAGACAGAGAGAAAGGGAGTGTGAGAGAGAGGTAAAGAGAGCACAGACATGTCATGCAAAGCTCTTGATCTGGTGCATAAATGCTTAATAATTATGGCTACTGTTTGATGCTGAACGTATACAAATTCTATTGTTCACAGAGAGATAGTTACTATAAAGAGTGGGAACACACACACACACACACACACACACACACACACACACACACACACACACACACACACACACACACACACACACACAGGATATACATGTCCTTATACAAATAACCCCCCCCCTCTCTGGGGGAGAGAGGGGGAGACTGAACCAGCTCTCTGCTTGGGTGCATGTCTTGGTCACTTAAGATGAGAAGGAGCTTTACAGAGATTTACGCCACAGACAGAACCTCCTAAACTTAAAGAAAGAGAGAGAGAGAGAGAGAGAGAGAGAGAGCTAGCTGCTGTCTGAACAAAGCATTTTTTAACAGAATTTAAACACTCCTGTGCGTGTAAATTTCATGATGAATGGACCAAAAGAAATGGTCTGAATACGTGTGGTCACGTTGTCTCCCATGCCGAGTAAAGTATGTTTTCTTTATTTCCTTTATTTTCCCTCTTTATTAGGAACACTGTACTTATACTGGGGAGAGCCTCCCCTTCCTCTCAAAGCAGCCGTGACTCTTCTGCATGGCATGGATTCCACATGATGAAATCATCTGATTATGATTGAATCATGCAGTTCCTGCTGATTTTCCAGGTGCGCTGTCAAAGCCTGCACTTCCCAAACCACATCTCAGAGGGGTTCTAGTGAATTCCGATCCAGTGACTGGGAGGTAACCCTCTGAAATGAATACAGCTCTTTAGGTTCCACTGCATTTCAGTGTATTTAGCGCTGAAGTATGTTGCGTCTGAAGTGTCAATCACCCGCAAAACATAACACAATACCAGCGATTATGCAGGACAGCACTCAGGAGAAAGCTATAGACCAAGCAACGAGCAGCGAACTAACAAAAGCAACAAGCAAAAGGAAAGATAAGAGCAAGAGGGCTGCAACCAAAATCGAAAAATTGAAATATGCAGCCACTGTTGCTCTTACCGGTGGTGAAGAAAACACTATTGTCATGTTCAACCAACGTTTACCTGATTTTCATGTTTAGTTGTTAAAAATACTGTTACAAAAGTAAGTAATGCTTTATTAATGCAAACAATTACACATTACATTCTAATTTGAGCAAATAAGGCAAATGTGATTAATCTCAATTGAGAATTGAGATTAATTATTTGAATAGTTTGATTATGGACTAAAAAAAAGAAACTTTTTTTGCTCATTTGCTTTAAAAGTAGTAACATTTAGGTTCACTAAAAGAGCTTTAGACTCTCTTATTATTAGGGCTGTGTATTGGCAAGAACCGGACGATACAATGTGTATTGCAATACAGCGGTCACAATTCAATATATTGTAATACCGCAAGCAAAGTGATATATTGTGATTTTCTAAATCCTACAATTAAAACACACCACTATATGAACATGTTTGCTAATGCTTACAATAGTATCGCGTCCTTGTGCTGCTTGTTAATGTCACTTTCTGCCAGGAATCCGTGTATCAACACTGTCGATACAGTATCACGTAACATAGTATCCTGATATTCAATATTTTGATATTTTCTTACACCCCTACTTATTATGTTGCTAGGTTGTTACTTTTCTCTCTGCTTGAAGTAGCTTGAAGTAGCTTGAAGTAGCTGATTACTCCTCTTGTTCATGCTCTGCCACAGTTACAGACTTACAGAGTGCATGGTCGTGTATATATATATATATATATATATATATATATATATATATATATATATATATATATATATATATATATATATATATATATATATATAAAATTTTATTTATTTATTTATTTCATTTTTTTTTTTTTTTTTTGGGCCTGCAATTATCAAGTCTGGAGCTGAGCTTGAGAATCATCCCCATCCCTCATATGCTGTCACTGTGGTGATGACTTGCCATCGGTGCTGTTGTTTCGGTGTCAGTAATGAGCCTGGCTCTTGGTGCCTTTGTAAGCGAACGCTCTGCCGGGTGACCCGAAGGCAGCTGTACCTCTGGAGGAGTGCGCAGCAGGCCTTTTATCTACTCTCAGGAGGTTCGCTTTTTCACTGTGACAGCTAATGTTCACAGACAATCTAACTGTGCTCTGTAACGCACACGCACGCACACACACGCACGCGCCTTTGATCCACCCTTCCCACCAGCAGCCCACAGCACTGATAGGCATCAGCAGATGTTAAACCAAATCATGGATGAACAAACTGAACACTACTACAATCTCTGTTAAAGGGCTTCAATAATGTATCTCAAAACCCCGTGCTCGTCTTCACACCAGCCGCTCAGCTGCACACAAACCAGAGCATCTGCAGTAACACAAGTTCCTGGATTAAATTACAGGCTTTTTCCAAACGCTGTTTGGGTTTTGGTTTACACCGCATTTTTCCAGGCCTTCACAAGTGTTAAAGGGGAATTCCACCAAAATGCCTTGGTTTTATAATCTCATTAGCAGGCTGTTACTGCAGCTTCTGCGATGTCGCACTCATCTCGGTATGCTAATAAACAAATACCCAAAATGCACAGCCGATTCAAGCCATCCTAACATGATCCAGTCTTAATCCCCACACATCCCTCAAATGGGTTCTTGAAGAGTTCTATGGTAAAGTGGTAAAGAAGTGGTTCAACACTGCCTGGTCAAACACAGTTGCAGTAAATGAGCTAATACTTAAGAGGCTTTGATTGGATAATTACTTTAGTGATTAATATGTTTCAGCTGGCAACCATTCTTTTAGCTCTAACCGATGCATTGAGTAGCCTCTCGTTTCTTGAACAACCATGCGGGAAGACGTATCCTGCGGTCATGGAATAGATGTTTCTGTGAAAGGGTCAAACTATTGGACTGCATCAATCAAAGAAAACAACTAAGGAGAAGCTAAAATGACTGGGATTGGGTTAAGATCTGTCCAGTGCATCATTAAAACCATGAAGGATATTGGTGAGCCGTCAGCTTCGCCAAAGAAATGTGGTCAGAATGACCCTGATTGGAGATCACTTGAAATTAAAAGGTTAAAACGGACAGTAGCTCACAGCTATGGTTAATAGTGCAAGTAAAAGCATTTCTACACCCACTATGCAGAGCACTGAGACCAAACAGCTGTGTAGCCGCAAGAAAATCACTTGTAAGTGAGCCTAGTCAGAAAAAAGGCTTGAGTTTACTAGGGAGCATAAAGACAGGACTGTGGAGCAATGAAAAAAAACATCATGTGGTCTGATTAGTCCAGACTGACCCTATTTCAGCGCTATCAGCGCGTAAGGGTAATTAAGGGAAACGCATGAAGCTATGCAACTATCATACATCGTGCCCTATGTACAAGCCTCTGGAGGCAGTGTTATATTCTGAGGTTGCTTCAGTTGGTCTTGCCGAGGCTCTGCAGCGTTATTTAGCAATGAGATTAAGTCAGCTGACCACCTGAATGTACTCAATGATGATCTTATCAATGGCTTTTTCTTCCCTGATGGTGAGGACAGTGCAGAGATTCATTGGGCTCAGATTGGAAAGGAATCATCTTTTACACAAAAATTAGCCTCCACAGAGTCCTGACTAGGGGTGGGCGATATGACTGTACAATAATATCACGATATTTCATGGTATTTTTGCGATAACGATACTCTTGGTGATATGACAATACACTGAATTTAAAATACTTAAAATACTAAAATACTTCAATAATACCCTACTGCAACAAAATGAAAATTCAATTTTATTATTGCATACGATATGATATGGCACACCCCTAACTGAGATATTAAAAAATACAAGAATTTTCATCAGATTGTAACAGAAGTCAATGATCCAGAATGTCACGATACTAAATAATGCACTCCAAATATCTCCATATATCCAGGACTGAAGTAAAATGAATGATACTGAAGAGATAAAATCTGTTTCTAGTGGATATATAATGGGAAATAAGGAAAGTGTGAATTTTTCTTTTGCTAAAAACAGTAAAAAGTAGAACCCTGATGTGATAATTAGGGATGGCTGATATGGCACGATATCGTTCACGATATAAAACAATGTTGGCGACATTATTGTGTATGATACGATATGGCACACCCCTAGTCCTGACCCACTGAAACCCTTTGAGATGTGCTGGAGAAGACTCTACAGCGGTCCGACACACCCTTATCAATACAAGACCTCAGCCAAAAATGAATGCAGCTGTGAATGAAAATAAATGTTATGACGTTCCATGAGGTTGTTGAAACAATCCTACAGCAAGTATAGATGGCAATCAAAGATAAAGGTGGTCCAGTGAGACATTAGAGTGTGAGACAATTTTTTCTTTTTTTTCTTTTTGGTCAGTCAGTGTATATACAAAACCCCGACAACCTTCTTTACATGGTTAAATGGTTCCTTTCTATGAAGGAGAAACTGTTGTATATGGTTCTTCTTGAAGAACCTTTAAAAAAGATTCTATAACAAAAGATTCCACTATTGTTACAAGTGATTGTATGCAAGCTAACTCCTGTCTTGCAAGACCTAATGAATAACCTACCATGTAAAAAAAAGAAAAACAGCATTACCTCATATGCACAATGAAATTACAGCACATAGGTTACTTTAACAAGAGTCCCAGTGAGGCTCAACAAGCAAACAAGGCCAGTCTATGCTGTAGCTACATACTGGAGACTGCAGGCTGCAGATAAAATCAATCAACTTCAGGAAAGTAATGTAAATCAAATCCTCTATTCGTTTTTCATTAACAATAACTGAGCGGTGGGTTTGTGTGTTTGACATTGTGTTGAGTTTTATCAGTAAACACAGCGAAGGCTTGGCTGATAGCAGGAATCATGCGAGAAACACATCATGTCATAAAGATATTTTAAACTAACAGCCACATTTAACGATTTATGTTTAGTGTTTTTCTCCCATCAATCTGTATCTATTAATCTTAGCTAGATGCAGCCTAGACTTATTATTGCTCCTACAGGCAGACCTTTCCATAAAAGCTTGTATTGATCTGGCCTGGCGCAGACCAATGTGTCTCTGTGTGCTGTGAACTAAAGCAAATCAATGATTTGAAGGCTTTTTGAATACCTATCAGACACTCTTTGCTTCCGGAGTTTGTTGAGTTTGTTCCCGGTGCATGCAGATGAAGGCATGTAAGTCTAAACCCTTTACATTCTTCATCACTGATAATCTAATAGAGCATACAAACACATACGCAAAAACTATCTGGATAAAGAACTGCAACAATGCAAGACTCCAGTCAAATAACAACTCCTGAAGATCTAAGTAACAGTGGAGAAAGGAGTAAAGAAAGAAATCTGAAGGTAGCAATTCAACTGCATTGATTTTGAAATAACAGAATCGATATATCTTCTGTGTGCTGTGTAAAGGTCTTGAGACTGCCTATATTTCCACTCCAAATGATGATTAGAGTTATTCATACAAGCCATTCATAGATATTTTGGAGGAGATTAGATATAAGATAATCCACTTGCATACGGAAGAGCAATGTCAAAGGTACATAAGTAAAAACTAAATACTTAGACACTGGGACTCCTAACAATCATGCAGGAAGCCCTAAGACCACCAAAACTGTCACCATTGGTTAAACAGTACTTAAAGCAGCATTATGTTTCTTGAGATCCCCCTACAGTTGTGGAGAGGCATTCACGTTTCAAGTCCCCCTCATGGACAGCTGTATATGTGCATTGGATGATGTCCCCCTTTTGCGTGCACACCTAGCAAGCCTAGCAAATGCTGTTTTTGTTCTGTGTGTAAACAAAATCAAAGGCATAATCTGTGCCATCTATATGCCTTGAAAGGGAGTCTGGGACACGCTCTCTTTTTCTCTTCCTTGGTTCCTCCGAAAACTTCTTTGGTCTCTTCTCAGTCTCTGGCATGATGTCCAGGCTGGGAATATTGAGCAAGCATCTTCTTATAGCTAGCTAAAGATTCATAGTTCTGAGTGTATGATATCATCGCTGTCCAATGAAAAAAAAAGTATCTCCAAAATTGCAACTTTACAGGAGAGACCAAAAACTTACTTTACTTTCAATGTAAATCAATGGAACCAGATTTTTTTCCGAGCTATTTTGAAGCATTTCTATTGGTCCATTCATCATGAATTTTTCACACAATGTAAACGACTATTGGCGTCTTCAAATGATGTAGAAAACTCAAAATCGATTCCTGTCGAACCGCTATGCAGTTCTTGTGAGGGGTCTCGTGCCTCCAAAGATACACAGCACTATAATATGTGCCAGTAACACAGATGCCATTCTACCCATTATAAATCAGTGTACCATCAAAATGATTGGGAAGCTGTTATTTCAAGGTTAAATGACTGACTAATGTCGCTTTAAACAGAAAATCAGGCTCCAGTCTGGTTTCAGATCTGAAAACAATTCTATCCTATGTTGCTGTCTACAGGCCCTTAGAGAGAAAAGCAAATACACAAAAAGAAGCGCTGAAGTATCAGATGGAATACAAGTGAACACAACTTCCGATTTCATGATGAATCCTAATTGAGGTCAGAGATTTACACCCCACTGGTGGCTGTAGCAAAGCTTTCTAAGCCAGGCTAACTGTAGTCGGAGAGGCCAAATCCCGCCTTTGCTGGTGCATTAGGCTGCGTGGTTGAGCAGTGATACGAGTGTGTGTGAAGGCTTGGGTTGAACGGCTGCCTGTTCGTATGCTTTACTGTACAGCACACGGGCAACTGAGGACAAAACCACTCCCACAGAGAACACAGCAACAGGATGAGGGATGTGTGTGTGTGTAGGAAAGTGAGAGAGAGAGAGGGAGAGAGGGAGAAGGGGGAGGAGGGGGTCTGAGCCAAAAGAAACAGTGCAGCAGGGATTACAGCCAGCCAGCCACTCTCCATCCAACCAAACACAGATTAGTCTCATAGGCTTACATACTGCACTGAATGTGTGTAAAGTAGACCAACAGTACAAACATGACACACACACACACACACAGAAATACACAATGGGAGCACATGTGGACACACATCTGTTTCATATGTATTACATGTGACATCAACAATAACAACAACAATATAATAACAATAATACTAATAAAACTAATACTACTAATAATACATATTAGAAATATTGTAATCAGAGGTAGACAGTAACTACTAACAGTTACTCAAGTGAACTTAAGTAATGTACTGTTAGATTTGGACTCTGTTGAGTATTCTTAAATAGTAACTTTTACTTCTACTCAAGTATATTAGTGAGTAAAGAAATCTATTGTTTTTCTCTGTTACAGGTTTAGTTATTAGTAGTTAGTTACTAATTCTTTTTTGTGTTTAATTTTTTTATTGGCCACATCTGGAACCGAAATAACAACAACAAGAAAAAAAAATGGAGCCGTACAAACTTCACTTCCTGTGCTGGAAGATGCTGATTTTATTAAGATGTTTTACTGCAGTTATATCAGTTACTTTAGACTTTTTTTATTTAAGCACTTTTTAGAGCTGATACTTTTGTACTTTTACTCAAGTTACTTTATATCAAGATGATTTTACTTTTACTTTAATTTACTTGAGCATCGATTTAGGCTACTCTACCCATTTCTGATGATCATACCGTTTAATATGTATTATATTGCTGCTGTTGAAACAAAACATTCTACCTCAATTAACTAAATTAAGTTTCTGTTCACACTGACATATTAAAAGTAATGTATGTTTTTTTTCATATTTGTACATAAAAAACTATTTAATGTGGTGAAAAACAATTAAACTAGATTTGTTTAACCTAAAAAGTAGTAAATGAATGATTCTTTCAATCAAAATACATTTTTGAATTGACAGGTGAAGTAAGTTTTTTGGGTTGTACCAGTGTGAGTCTTTTTTCTTTTATTCCTGCTTTAGGCACAGCTTAAACGTATTTGCTTTTAAATGTACTCAAGTAATAAAAGTAAAAGCAAATATTATTAAAATCCCCCATTTTTCCTCGTTTGTTATGATATTCTGTTACATTTCGAACAGTTATCTGAGGTGCTTTTGACTAATTACAGTTACGTGATGATTGGACTGTCTGTATTAGAGGCAGGGTTTCTCCTGTACAGTTAGGACTTTTTGAAGATATTGAACACTAATTTTGATGTAAACAAGTGGAATGTGTTATATGAATAAAGTTTGGTTACAGTTATTTGTATCAGAGAAGTTCCAGTCAGTCCCAGCATATTTGAATAAACTGGTATCAGTCATACTAAACAGCCCAGTTCCAGTTCTTTGTTTTACCCCAGTCTTCTCTATGTGTTCTACCATCACACATACTAAACATACTAAAGTGATAATACTGGAACATTTACATTACACTGTAAAACACCTTTAAACACTTAGTGTTCAGGCTTTTTCAATTCACTGAATAGAAAATTAACAGAACAAGAATCTATAGGTAGTCTATGTGTCTATATACATATACACATGTAAACAATCCTACACACACAGGATGTTTGGATGGCGTGACTGGTGGGCAGTGGAGGAATGAAGCAGCGAGGAATAAAGAGCAGCAAACGATGCTACTTTTCTAAAACAAGATTATTTCAAAGAAATCTGTGTGCACACGACGGAGAGGAGGAAACTTAATGAATTCAGTCTGAAAGCAAACATGCAGCAAATCTTTCCACACACAGTCTCAAAGTAACCCTTCTGTGATTCAGAAGGAGACCTTCTGTAATTTCTCTTCCTTCTCTCTCTCTCTTCCTCCTCTCTCGCTCTCAGTCTCTCTCTCTCGCTCTCTCTCTCTCTATGGCGTGTCAATCATCATTAGTAGCTCTATTGTTGTGTTCTTAATTACTGCAGTCTCTGTGATGCCACTGTCATCTAGATATGCTAATAAAGAAAGAGCTGCCCGCCAGACACGCGCTACACACACATACACACAAATGCAGACATACGTACCCACAAGCATTCATAAACACACACACACACACACACACACACACACACACACACACACATAACTATTAATAGCAGTTCAGCAAGTGATGTCACACACACTCGGGAACAGAGAAGTGAGAGAGCAGGAAAGAACAGCTTCAACTCTCTCCAAAAATATATACTCCCTTACCCTCTCTCCCTCTCTCCCTCTCTCCCTCTCTCTCTCTCTCTCTCTCTGGACCGGTACAGCCCCATAAACCCACAACATGTGGGGTCTTAAAGGAGTCCAGCTCTACTCTCTGCACTTCAGTGACCTTCAACAGAAGTGTTGAAGGAACTGTGCACACGTGGCCATGGATCATCATGATATCAGCTCTGCTGAAAGGAGAGCTAGTGGACTACAGGCTGGCCATTTCACAGTTCCCAGTCCTCTCCTGAAACCCTTTCCTTCACCGTTTTATTTTCATTTTGTCTGTTTTATTACTTTTTTTCAGCTAAGTACTTGTCAATCTGTAAAATGCACCATATGAATAAAGTCCTGTTGAATAAAAAAAGCCAGTGCAAGCCTATTTTAATTAACTAGCCTCGCAGCCTGAAACCTAAATCACTTCTGGCTCTTTGTTGAGGCTGTTTTTACTTCATTGTTCTCTGTTTGTGCTATAATCACAGAATTGCACTCAATATGAAGTGATTATACTTTAACATTTTAACCGGCAGTCTGGTTAGTTGATTAATCAAGTTCCTCACTCATAACTGTATTTGGGGTCTACTGGAATAGATTTACAAGCTTAAATATTTCTCTGCACATCCGTATTCACTCTCTGTCTCAAACACCCTGTGGAGCTCCTGTGTCTTCTAGCCCCGCCTCCTGATGAACATAGCGTGCTCTGATTGGTCAGCTCACCCACTCTGTTCTGACTGGTCCTGGTACAAGTTCCCCTGCCACAAGCTAGACTAAAGCAGTTACAGGTACTTTTACCTCTCTGTGTGTTGTGTGACTGTGTGCCAAACTGCCAGAGGTGGTCAATAAGGGTCACGTTAAGAGACAACGTCACCTTGTAACAGAGAATCGGGCTGGAGAGCTTCTTGCTCTAGTATGTACTCTGGCTGTTATAACTTTGCAGACTGTTTACATGCACAATAAAACTACATATCACACTAAAGTCAAAAGAAACCCCAGAAAAGCCTTTAATGTGCTTAGAATGTGCTGTGCCGCTGTACCACTGCAACAGAAGACTGGACTCAGTGTCAGCAGATACTCAGTAAGGGCTCATCACTTCTCACAGGAGGCTGATGGTACATTATTAAAGTGAACCTGTAAAAGAACTATCCGTCTGCCTGTCTAGCCATCTATCTATAAAGAGTCCCTAACTTTCTTTCTTTTCCATCAGCAACGAAGAACAAACTGTAAGCACATCATACTCTATTTATTACCAGTGCAGTCCCTACAGCTGGTCCCACACTGTAATTGTTCAGTCGGGCAAAGGAAGAAGGGTTTGTATAGCCAATCTGTTCTCCATGTACGCTCAATGTATCAATACTGCACTGTGTCAGTAATATTGATTAGGGTAAGCAGCGTCCAGTGACAAGAAAAAGGAGGAAAGAAGCTCATCTGTACCATCATCATCTGGTCTGTACCATCACCATCATCATCTGGTCTGTACCATCACCATCATCATCTGGTCTGTATCATCACCATCATCAGCTGGTCTGTATCATCACCATCATCATCTCTGCAGCGTTAGTTACAGTCACACAAGATCATGTCCTATCTCTTTGAATGGGGTGAGACCAACATGCTCCAGCTCACCAAGGCTTCTCCACTTGTAATGGAACGAGCAAGCTGATTGGCTCTATTTCTCAAAGGGTGGAAGAGGTGCCACGTTGAGCAAGACAAGTTTTCCCCGTATTTGTCCACCAGTGACCTCCTCGATGACGTCCCCGAGGCTTTTGCACACTAAGCGGTGCTGTGCTTCAGATAAAGCTGTTGAACATCCCCGTAAACCTCACACTAATATGTGCGTATGTGTAAGTGTGCACACATGTGTCTATGCCCAGATGTGTTTTGACAGGTGGAGTAGCTCTCAGACAGGATAAAGAAGATTACAGACCCCCACAGAGAGACAGACAAAGAGAGAGATAGAGAACGAGAGCACAGGGAGACAGGGAGGAAGAAAGAGAGTGAAAAAGAAAGAGCAACACAAACAGATAGATAGAGAGAGAGCTGTGTGAGAGAAGAAGAAATGTTACACACTGTGTGGCTGGTGATCTAAGCACACTAGATGAGAGTGAATAAGATGTGCTGTAACGCTGGACGAGCACCGTTCGAGGAAAGAGAAGACGTCTCTGGCCCTCAGCGTGACCACTGCTGACCACGCAGGAACCACAGCCTCACTTTTCCCTCTCCAGCTACGTCAGGCCCATTCGTCATCCACCCCCACCGGTGAGTATACTGCGCATCGTCATGGCAACGCAGCGGGCCAGCGAGGGTGCTGATGTCATGGTGAGATTTGCAGATCTGGACGGGACCCGCACTGGTCTAATCAGAGTTACGAAAGCAGGCTGACACACACACACACACACACACACACACACATGACACACACACACGCGCGGGCCAAAAGAACTGACTCAGGCTCACTCACAGAGATGCACACTTTTTTCTGTGATGACCACAGTGAAATGAAGAAACACGCTCAGTGTCACAGTAACTGCACTACAGGGACTCGGAGGGAATGTGGTATGAACACGCTCTCAAAACTGTGCCAAGAACAGTTCGGGTGCAAAACTAAGGCGTTCCTGCGCAGTAGCTGTTTATATACTGTTAACAGGAATCTCCTTCAATGTAATGAATTCAGCTTGGAGGTACATTAGGCCCTGTTTTTACACCAGGCACGAACATCTGTCCTGGGTGATCAGATCATCACCGGGGTCCGGGGTATCATGTACGTGAGCATAGACCTCAGGCACATTTTTGCGCAGACCAACAGTCTCAAAGTCTGATCACATGAACTGAACACATTCCAGACATGTGGAAATGTCTGCAGTGTGTCTAGCTATCCACTACCGGATCAACTGAGACCTCTTGAGATGGATGTTAGTGCGAACATTGAGATTTTAGTTTAAGATTCAAGATTCAAGAGTTTTATTGTCATGTGTACAGCAGAACAGACAGTTACACTGTACAATGAAATTCTTACTTTGCTGCTTTTTCTATCACCAATAGATAAAGATAACAAATAAAAGAAATAATAAAAAATATACAAAATATACAAAGTATAACAATATAAGTTGAAGTAGATAAAAGTATTTTATAGTTAAACAATAAAAAATAAAAGTTACGTGTGCTTTTATGTGCAAGTAGGCCTATATAGGCCTATATAAAATGCTATAGGCCTGCATTGTAGCAGTGAGGCTGCATACAACCACGCTTATATTAGATTAATACAGGAATAGAAACTACATACTGGACAGAAATAATACACACAATTTGTTGTGTGAGTTGTGCTATGACTTTGTATTGAAGGCTACTATACACGCATGAATGACTTGCATGAACGCAACACACCGCCACTGTTAGTTTTTGTAGATTTTTATTTCTCCACATCACTTGAACGCGGCAGCTGCTGTTTACACTGATTAATGGACCAATGGAGGTGCTCCAAAATAGTCTGGAAAGAATTCTGGTTCCATTGACTTGCATTAAAAGTAAAGTATGGTGTGGCCTGCTCCTCTAAGGTTGCCATTTTGGAGATGCTTGTTTTTCTTTAGACAGTGATGATATTCAGGCTAAAACCACACTTCTACACTATACACCGAACAGCTATCACAAGAAATACCTTGCTTCTCACGGAAAGTGGCGCACTGTGACGTTGAGCTGGATGCTTTCCACTTTGGAAAAGCAGAACAGAGAACAGAGGGTTTCATCGCCTCTTTCAGGAGCTGAAGCTTTATGGGCGCTTTCACTCACAGCTGGATTCTCCGTTACTCAGTTTGAGCTGCTTTTGGAGATGCAGCTCCGCTTGAGACGAAGTGCGAAACAAGCGGGCCCGATGTCTTCAAGCAAGAAGTAAAACATTCTTTGCTCCTCATGGAATGAGCACACGGTGACACTGAGCAGGGTACTTTCCATTTAGGAGGAGTGAAACTGTCAGAGCTTCCATATAGGCAGGATGTTTATATCCCAGTTTACACCCTGTTTGAGCTGCAATTACATAGTTACGTAGTTTATCTGTACACATGAGTGCTGATGTGATGGCTTCTATTGTATTTTTACAGTAAATCTAGTTATTCATTTTTGAATAGTTTTTAATATTAATTCAATATTGAATTAAAGGAGCAATATGTAAAATTACACAACCTGTTTAGCCTCCAAACAATAGAGGGAAACACTGTACACCTTTATTGTAAGTAATGCACTTATCAGTCTAGAAGAAACGTTGGTGCGTTTGTGTCTATCTATCACTTCTTTCGTTTGCTGTTGAATGTTAATTCTTGCCAGAGGCTTCAGCCATCATTACATTTACTCTGTTGAACAGAGGGCAGACTCGACTCTGCAGTGCCCCACTATCGTACCTATGTATAGGTACAAAGTGCTGTTACGAGACAGGACAGGCTGGGGCTAGCTAGATAGCATGCTAACTTCAGTAAATATCTCTGCAACGTGATACATAGATGTCTTTATTGTACTGTGGGAACTTTAATTTCTTCACATTCTGTTAATCAGTTTAGTTCATTTTGGAATGTTTTAAACTCCAAGTCTCACACACGGCTCCTTTAAATAGTTTGTGTGATACAGCACACCAACAAGGCAACAGTGGATGTAACAGGACTGGATCTTAAACACCAGCTTTTTCCCTCCATAAAAGCAGCTCTTACTGAGCACGGTCAGACTGCAAATAGCTCTAAAATCAATAGGCAGCGTTGCATTAGTGCTTGAAGACTCGCAGTGTTTCCCTGAGTTTTTCGACCTTTGAACACTGACCTTCTCCTTTCTGTCTCTCTATTCACCGAGGAGAGGAAGCACGGAAGCGAAGAATGAAAGAGAGCGAGCGAGAGAGAGAGAGAGAGAGGGAGAAAGGAAGAGAGAGAGAGAGAGAGAGAGAGAGAGAGAGGGAGAAAGGAAGAGAGAGAGAGAGAGAGAGAGAGAGAGGGGAAAGGGATATGCAATGTTTAGATAAGTCCGCTGCTTTCGCTTTGAGTCAGCTTTGTGTTTTTGTTCTCGTCAATTACTCGCACGCGTGTTTGCGTAGGAGCGGATTTTGGTACTTTTTCCTTTTCGATTTCGAGAGCTGACATTTACCAGGTAAGAGGACGCGACCTGAACAGAGGGGATCTCCTCAGCGCCACTGTACACGATCCCGCACACACGCCGACTGTGGCCGTGCGTTCTTGATCAGACGGCATGATTGTGTTCCTAGCAGAGTAATGACTCAACACAATCGACCGATGCAGCGCGCGGTGGAGAAAGACAGTTAGAAACACTTGCGCACACGCGCTGCTTATGAGCACACAGCGCCGGAAGGGCTGAATCTCTGAGCACTGTGTTCAATGAATGTCAATGAACTTGCAGAGAGAAAGCGAGAGAGTGAGTAAGGGGGAGAGAGAGAGAGAGAGAGAGAGAGAGTAGGGGAGAGAGAGAGTAGGGGAGAGAGAGAGAGGGGGCGGATGTGTGGTCTTTTCATAACAGCCGATAAATGCAGGAGAGAAGACAAAAGGAAACAGAGAAATGAAAAGGAAGAAGACAATGCAGGCCTGTGTGTGCATCTGCATCGGCGCCGATAGTGAAAGTCCCTCCGCTCGCTGCTGCTTCGCTGCCCTGCTGTACGGCCTAAGCAGTTTGTTTATCTGTTTACGTTACACGTCTTGACCAGGCGCTGCCGTCGAACGCGCAGCCTGGCTTTAACAGCCGCACAGACTTTAACAGACTTTATCTCTAAATAACTCACTTAGCCTTTACGTGTGCGCCTGTCTATACATAAGAGCAGCTGCAGGCTAGGGCTAATTTAGCAACTCCGCTGGTCTCACTGGACACTCCAGCTGCGTCAAAGTGGCAGTGAGTCACACACACACACACACACACACAATCTTTACTT
This sequence comes from Megaleporinus macrocephalus, assembly GCA_021613375.1. Classification (NCBI taxonomy): domain Eukaryota; kingdom Metazoa; phylum Chordata; class Actinopteri; order Characiformes; family Anostomidae; genus Megaleporinus; species Megaleporinus macrocephalus. Next base: position 24,790,731 of record CM038708.1, on the reverse strand, counting down.
TCTTGCTCAGAAGATGAAGGTCAAAGGGAAGGCTGTCACTCCCTGCCGTAAAACAACAGCACAGCCAATGAGAAAACAAGAGTTTAACCAAGCAGTACAAGCACCATTCATCTATTAGTGTTTCACTCCCACTTCTTTACACTGCAGACCCCCAGAGTCCTGCGAGGGGCTCAATCTGCTGGATTCAACTTCAGCTGCGTACAACGTCCACTGAAACACTTTCCCTCCAAAATTCATACAACCCCCCCACCCCCTTGCTCATGTTCACCTGATCTCTCCTCTGCTCTGCTCTAATGGAGAGAGGCCAACAGCGAGGGGCCAACCAAAAAGATGTCAATGAGGACCGAGTGCGGTCAACAGAGGATGTGAATCAAATGCAAATGAAATATTTATTAATGATAAATAATAGGTGTGTAAATCACAGATTTCATCACAGTCTGACACAACACTCCTTTACGCCACCGATCCAATTATTTTCAATACCTTGAAAGTGATCACAATGTAATTTGATTTAATTCTAGGGTCTGCAGTCGATATGAAACGATATGATGAAATTCAGTCAATACCATATTATTATATGCCACAGTCACTTTACATTTATAATAATATTATAGCCACAGTCACTTTACATTTATAATAATATTATAGCCACAGTCACTTTACATTTATAATAATATTATAGCCACAGTCACTTTACATTTATAATAATATTATAGCCACAGTCACTTTACATTTTATTCTTCTACTGTATTATAGGACTTTATATATGTGCCACAGTCACTTTATATTTTATTATTTTATTATTCTATTGTATTATAAGACTTTATTTATGTGTACATATTGCAAATTTCTTTTTTTTGTTGTAAATTATTATTAGAGTGTTTATTCTTCTACTTAACCGGCTGCTACTGTAATACCTACAATTTCCTCCTGGGATCAATAAAGTAGTTCTGATTCTGATTCTGAAAGAAACAGTGATGAAGTGTATATAATGGACTAATAAACAAGGTGCTGGACGTCACATCACGGCAGGATTTGATCTCGAAGTCATCTATGAAGTTTGTTTAAGTAATAAGCAGACGAGGCAGACGTTAGTATTGCATGAAAATGCAGCACCAACGGTGACTCTTTTCGTCTCGTGACACGTCTACACTCCGGCGGGTAAACACATGCGTCGCGGAGCGTGTCCCACCCCTCTCGCCGCGGCTTGTCTGCTGTGAAATGCTGCCACTTACAGCGCGGGAGAGCGTGGAGAGGAATCAAGTGGAGAATGCTGGGACGGGCGGAAAGTAAACATGCACGCATCGGTGTTTATGCGTCACATCAGTGACTCCATACCGTTTGCTGTGTGATGAATGCATCGCTGCAGGTCGATGGACTGTTACACCCCTAATAAACAACCGTGTCATTAAAGAAGTGATTGCGTAATAAGACATGTTTGATATCGCTGTGGTTACAGATTTCTTAGCTTCCAGTGGAGAGACATTTATGGTCAGAGAAAACAAAAGACAAACAGAAGCGTTCTCACATAATTAGATCCTTAGATAGAATCTATCCTCCTCAATCCCATAAGGCCATACACTGCCTCTGAACCTCTGACCCTCTGACCTCATGACCCTGTGAGCCACAAATTTCAACCAATAATCCCTCTCTCTCTCTCTCTCTCTCCCTCCCTTCCTCCCTCCTTTATCCTCCCTCTCTCTCCCTCTCTCTCTCTCTCAGGGATCTGTGTGGGTGTGTGTGTATGTCTTGGTCACTTAAGATGAGAATGAGCTTAGAAAGAGATTTACTCCACAGATAGACCCGCCTAAACTCTCAGAGAGAGAAAGAGAGAGAGAGAGAGAAAGAGAGAGAGAGAGAGAGTAAATGGCATGAAGGATTGTGAGAGTGAGAGAGAGTAAAGGACAGAAAGAGAGAGAGAAAGATAACAGGAGAAAGATAGAGGAGAAAGAGATAAAGGTAGAGAGTAATAGACAGAAAGAGTTAGAGAGAGTAGAGAGAGGGAGAGAGACATTAAGGGACAGAAAAGAGAGAGAGACATACAGGGAGAAAGACACAGGAGAGATAAGGGGGGATAGGGGTGTGGGAGTTAGAGAGAGAGAATGCAGAGACAGCTGGAGACAGTAGTATAGAGAGGGAAGAGAGAGAAGAGATAGAGACCTTAAGAGTCAGAGATGAGAAGCAGAGAGAAAGAAAGAAAGAAGAGAGTGAAGAGACAGGAGACGGTGAGAGAGACGTATAAAGACAGAGACAGGGAGACAGTAAGGGTCAGAAAGAGAGAGAAAGAAAGAGAAGAGGTCTTACACACACACACACACACATACAGACACACACATACAAACACAGAACAGACACTGTATTCATTTCACACTTGTCAGCTGCAGGAATCAATATGAACAACGGACTGAATGAAGAAAGACAGACAATATAAAAAAGAAAGAGAGGAGAGGAGGGGGAGGAAGGGGTGATTGAGAGAGAGACAGAGAGAGAGAGACTTTTCTGTGTGGGCAGAAAAAGACTCCAGCTATTTAAACGAGTCAGTAACAGAGCTCCTTTGAGTAACACACATCAGCTCGACTTGAATTCAATCCTAGCTCAGCTCTTTCCATTGTTGCTGTATTATAGAACTGAATACTGACTATGCAGTGTCATTAAGTGGAGATGAAGTTCTTGGTTTAAAATATTCAGCTTGATTATTAAACTACAACAATCACTCTTTTACTTAAACTCTAAGGATCCATAATTGGGAGCACTTACATAACTTCCATATTAGTCTCACAGTAGTTTCTAAATCTTTAATAGGAAGCACTGAATAATATGTCTTAACACAGAACTCACCACATTTTTCTAGCTAATCTTCATCTGTTGTAAGAGTAGCATACCATTACTCATTACTCATACACTACTACATACCATTACTCATTACTCATACACTACTACATACCATTACTCATTACTCATACACTACTACATACCATTACTCATTACTCATACACTACTATATACCATTACTCATTACTCATACACTACTACATACCATTACTCATTACTCATACACTACTACATACCATTACTCATTACTCATACACTACTACATACCATTACTCATTACTCATACACTACTACATACCATTACTCATACACTACTACATACCATTACTCATTACTCATACACTACTACATACCATTACTCATTACTCATACACTACTACATACCATTACTCATTACTCATACACTACTACATACCATTACTCATACACTACTACATACCATTACTCATTACTCATACACTACTACATACCATTACTCATACACTACTACATACCATTACTCATTACTCATACACTACTACATACCATTACTCATTACTCATACACTACTACATACCATTACTCATACACTACTACATACCATTACTCATTACTCATACACTACTACATACCATTACTCATTACTCATACACTACTACATACCATTACTCATTACTTATACACTACTACATACCATTACTCATTACTCATACACTACTACATACCATTACTCATTACTCATACACTACTATATACCCTTACTCATTACTCATACACTACTACATACCATTACTCATTACTCATACACTACTATATACCCTTACTCATTACTCATACACTACTACATACCATTACTCATTACTCATACACTACTACATACCCTTACTCATTACTTATACACTACTACATACCATTACTCATTACTCATACACTACTACATACCCTTACTCATACACTACTATATACCCTTACTCATTACTCATACACTACTACATACCATTACTCATTACTCATACACTACTACATACCATTACTCATTACTCATACACTACTACATACCATTACTCATTACTCATACACTACTATATACCCTTACTCATTACTTATACACTACTACATACCATTACTCATTACTCATACACTACTACATACCATTACTCATTACTCATACACTACTATATACCCTTACTCATTACTCATACACTACTACATACCCTTACTCATTACTTATACACTATTACATACCATTACACATTACTTATACACTACTACATACCATTACTCATTACTCATACACTACTATATACCCTTACTCATTACTTATACACTATTACATACCATTACTCATTACTTATACACTACTACATACCATTACTCATTACTCATACACTACTATATACCCTTACCCATTACTCATACACTACTACATACCATTACTCATTACTCATACACTACTATATACCATTACTCATTACTCATACACTACTACATACCATTACTCATTACTCATACACTACTATATACCATTACTCATTACTCATACACTACTACATACCATTACTCATTACTCATACACTACTACATACCATTACTCATTACTCATACACTACTACATACCATTACTCATTACTCATACACTACTATATACCATTACTCATTACTTATACACTACTACATACCATTACTCGTTACTTATACACTACTACATACCATTACTCATTACTCATACACTATTACATACCATTACTCATTACTCATACACTACTACATACCCTTACTCATTACTCATACACTACTACATACCCTTACTCATTACTCATACACTACTACATACCATTACTCATTGCTCATACACTACTACATACCATTACTCATTACTCATACACTACTACATACCATTACTCATTACTTATACACTACTACATACCATTACTCATTACTCATACACTACTACATACCATTACTCATTAATCATACACTACTACATACCATTACTCATTACTTATACACTACTATATACCCTTACTACATTACTGTGTATGATTCTTACACTACTACATACTATTACTACATTATTGTGTATGATTACTATACTAGTACATACTTTTACTACATTACTGCGTATGATTACTATACTACTACATACTATTACTACATTACTACGTATGATTACTATACTACTACATACTATTACTACATTACTACGTATGATTCCTACAATAGTACATACTATTACTGCATTACTGTGTATGATTACTATACTACTACATACTATTACTACATTACTACGTATGATTCCTACACTAGTACATACTATTACTATTACTATTACTACATCTGTTCTTGTGCTATTTAAAGAAAGCACTTCAACATTGTTTTATGTGGAAAAACTCTAAAATGACTAAGGAAATAATGAACTCTAAAGTTTTACGGGTTATAATCATTAAAAGGTAATGCTTGTGTGGACTGTGGACAGGATGTGTGTGCACCCACTCTGGACTGTATGCACTGCATATACACTAGTTTACATTCTGCTGCTCTGACTGGTTGTACAGCAGTGTTGGGCAAGATTTAAGAAGATTGTCATGATTTGCCATCATTTTTACCTGCAAGTGTTACCAAAGAAAGAAGACCCATACTGGAATCAATATTACTGATATCAACTCTGGCTACCTGCTCTGGAACACTGGAAAATGGGGAAAATGTGGTAAAATCCCTTACATACTGGGTTATAACTGACATTAAAGTCTCAAATCTGCCTTCATGCTGACTAGATGTGAGCTATCCATCCAGTGGTACAGCCAACCTTCATGTTTACAAACACTCTGATTGGGTCTATTTACTTACTGAAACTTCCAGTGGGTTGGCAGTTTCCTTTTATCATCAACTGCCTGTGTAAAAATACAAGATGGATAATACGGCTTGCTTTTCTCCACCTTATGGATTCTTTTCTCCTCATCTGTTTTTGGCTAGTTTAACTGTGTTTTGATGAAAGTCAGCTGGCTTGACCACAGTATTTAAGGCGGAACCTTAAAAATAGTAACAGGGCGTCCATCAAAAATGGCGTAAACAGCTTTGTTGATTACAATGGGAGCATTTTGGTTTTGCTGTTGCTGTTGCTTGGTTTCTGTTAAGACAAGATGTAGTATATAATAACATATTGTATAAGGACTTCTATATAGTTAAGACTACTGGTAAAATAACAGTTGTGTCTTCCTTTCTTTTAAAGCCCCAGTGAACAATATATAACATAAAAAGCGTTTTTATGATACTAAACTTGAGTTTCACATTAAACATCCAGCAAAGCTTGAATAAAAAAAAAAGAGAAACAGATATGATAAAACACGGCTTAAAAACCGTTTATCAGATCTATCTGAGAGCTATGTGGGCGTGGCCAATGTTCAAACACTCCTAATCTGCTCCTCCACTCATACAGAACTAAAACCACTATTCAGCTTGTATGTGACGCTAACTGAACACAAAATGTTAGAAATGAACAGACATGCAAACGGATAGACAAACGAAGGAAAGCATGAAGAAATGTATGGATATATATACACACGGACGAACAAATGGACAGATTAAGCAATGAGTGAATGAGGGAAGAGCAAACAATGTTGACATGTGGATAAACGAGTGAAGGAGCTCTGGTTTGAGAGTTTTTTGGTTATATTGAGTTGGCTTTAGCGTTCCTCTGACTCTAGAAGAGATGTCAGCCTTGTGATTGGTTAGGAAATGCTTATGCAACCATTACTCATGATTATAACCACCCAGTTTGCATCAAAGTGAGAGAGATGCAGTAAAATATAATGGCCATGTATTAGTCAGTGGAATATTATCTAAAGGTTATACTTAGTATAAGTTTACTGTTTGCCTACAAAAACAATATTTACAGATACAGAGTGTTTAACTGATCACCGCAGAGGGAGGGATGCTTCAAGACGTGTGGCTGAAGTCGATATCGGGAGATACTGACGCTCATAACGTGTCACGTTGCGAGGTTAGAACTAACTGTATTAAAATCCTTAAATAAATAAATACCTACTGCTGTCTACGAGAGAATTCTCACGCCACATGTCACATATACCACAGCAGCGGCAGCAACACCATCAATCAGTAATCAGCTTATACTGTTTTACTGTTTAGCAGACATGTGGCATGTGTGCCTGTCTGTGTGCGTCCGGCTGCTTTACTGTAAGTCCTTCCCTAAAGGGAGGCCCCTTAAGTGTGACTCTCTCTCTCTCTCTCTCTCTCTCTCTCTCTCTCTCTCGCTCTGTGTGCACACAGTAATGGTTTAATGGCAGATTACTGTGCCACTGCAGCCTCATTGGGAGAGTAATAAAATAAATGAGTTTGCGAGGGCCCTTCCCCCATTCCTAACAGAGCCGTACTGTACGGGGCAGTGTATAAGATTTAGTCGGTCAAGCTGCCCTCAACGCCCAGTGCACTTCCATCTCCGCCATGCGTTTACAGCATGCATGACTAGATGCATGGGTGAATGGACGTCTTCACTACAAGCAAAGCAAAGCAAACACGCATTAAAGTGATAGTTTAGTGAAACATCAAATCTGCATAATTCAGCCCTTTGCCACATACACAGTCAGTCAGCCAAGACATATTCAGTGTCTGAAGCTCTCATCATACTTATTTATTTATTTGTTAGCTGGAGCTGTGAGGCTAATGTAACATTTGCTTGAATCCGGTTTGAAAGATAGCAGTTATGTCACACCAGAAACCACTCGAGCGTGTATATTTGAGGTTACTCACAGTCGAGGCAGGTGTGTGATAATTTATGCACGCACTTTGCAGCTTCCATGAAGCTGTTTAGCTAATTAGTTTTCATTACTTAGCAGAATTTTGACTTCAACATCAGTAATATAGAATCACAAATCTAAATACCAATTAATGACGTGGCGTGAAACGCTTGTCATTGTTTGAACACCAAGTGTACACATACACAAGGCTAGTACACATAAAAAAATACGATTTTTGCATCTTATTAATATTAATATATTTTTGTTGTTCAAAGACAAACATGTATCATATCTTTTCTTTTTCTACATATGTCTTGGCAGCCGTCCTTTACATTGTGTGACATCTTTATGATGATGAACCAACAGAAATGGTCTATATTACTTGGACTAAAATCTGGTTACAATTACTTACAGTGGAAGTAAAGTGAGTTTTTGGCTTCTTCTGTAGCCAAAGTTCAGTGATGATACAATAAAACACCATATATTTTTATTAAATCTCTTCTTTTGATCAGTAAAAGTCTCTTGAAAGGTAGTGCTAGCACATTTCAATATGTAATAAAAGTACTAAAAGTATTAAATATTGAAGTACTCAAAATGAGAATACTGAATTGTTTGCTAATTAGTGCTAGCAGACAATATTCATAGTGAAATTCATAGTGAAAAGCAGTGCTAGCACATTTCAATATGTAATAAAAGTACTAAAATGATTAAATATTGAAGTACTGACAATGAGAATACTGAATTGTTTGCTAAATAGTGCTAGCGGACAATATTCATAGTAAAATACCTTGAAAAACCTTGCAGTTACAGAACGCCTTTGACCCCAAATATGCTTTCACTGATTGAATGACATTCAGTTTAAGAGGAAAACACATTTGATGTTCAGCCAAACTGCTGCTTTATTTATCGAGAAAAGCAGCAGCCATCGTGCACTTCATCTGCTGGACCTGCTACAATGGAAACTTGCTACAAAGGGCTGAACTGTGAGAGGCAGCCAGTAATAACCCACGTACCCTGATCAACGTGCACAAGTCAAAGAAACAGTTGATATTATTGTTCTTTTGTGGTTCATATTTGAGGAAGTGATGTGCTGTGTCGTTGATGACACACTCTTTGTCTGTCTACGGAGACAGTGATTATAGTGCACACTGGAGTGCCTCTTTCGGAGGGATTTGTGGGAGGCATAACCCGCAGGGCTGAGGGGCAGGGCAGGTTGTCTTGGCCTGAGGAAAATCCCCTTTATAAAGGTCTCATTCATACCACAGTAACACTATAGGGCTCAGGGAGTGTGTGCGCACATGTGTGTGTGCGTGTGTGTTTGTGTGTGCATGTCTGTGCAGCGCTCATGGCCAACAGAAATACTAACAGGTACCAAAATGCAAACACACACACAGACCCCGCCATGCAAACACACACAGGCGGTGTAAATACAAACACACACATTCTCACACCTTCACTAAACACACAGAAGTCTGCAGAAGAAGAGAGAGATGTTAGACTGCACCCTGTTTCCTTACCTTTCCACTGAACATCCACACACACACACACATAAATATATATATATATATATATATATAAATATATATATATGCTATTGTACAGAAGTCTTAGACACCTAAGCTCATTGTTTAAAACCCTTTAGCCTAGCAATAAGTGCATTTTCACCAGTACAAATACCAAATATCATTAGAACAAATGTAAATAAGCCAAATAAGCATATAATACAAAGTAACATACATATCTTATTTTGAAAAAGGCGGATAATATCTTGAGCTCCAGTGAAGAAAAAACAACAAAATGAACAAAATGTAGCTCAAGAAAAAGCTTGAAAAGGTTAAATAAACACTGACATATGTAAAACAATCACGTACTGTATTAATACTATTTATATATCTAAAAAAATAAAGGGCTTAGCAAATAAAAGCTTCCCGTCTGGAATAAAAATTGCTTTTTTAATTGTAATAATGTCCTGAGTGCCTAAACCAGTACGTGCACAGCACTGTAATACGATAAAAAACTCTAAAAAACTAGATGTCGTAATAGTATTATATAGAAATATAACAGAAAATAGTAACTACATGTACAAACTAATAACTCAGCGTTCTAATCCATTTTAGATTTTAGCTCAGCCCTAGCATACACCAGTCTTGGTACAGGATCGTACTTTTTTGGAATGCTATGTACAGGCACCTGATTGGCTGAGGTGGTTCCAGTTGCTTAGACGTGAGGAAAAAGTTCTGTTCCACCATAATGATCACCTAAATAGTCTGTTCCTCCAATAAGCTCCTGCAGCAAGTAGAGTTCGCCAGCTAGCTGAGCATTTAGCAGATACTATAGCTTGTAGTAGATACTATCATTTGCATCATTCCATGTTTTTTTTTTTTGGAATTGAAGGACCTTCCAGCAGGTCTGAACTTTTATTTCAGATCCACTGTAACCTAAGCATAACTGATGTGCTGTAGTCCCTGTAGTTACTGAAGAATAAGCTTTAATATCCTGCAGCATGCTGGGTTTTTAATGTGATTAAAATTAAACACGTGGTTGGTTCTGGTTGAACATTTGTTGGTCTTCATATCGTAAGTTCCCCCTGATTTCTGTGGCTTTGCAACAACGTGTAGACAACCCACACATACGTGTGTAATGGTAATAGGATCTCGGCACCAGACTGTAAACAGTTTACAGACAGCGAGGAGGAACAGTGGAGCATGCTCAGGAATCAGTACCTCTACTGAAAACCTCTTGAAATCTGAGTTAGAGCCACATGTGATCCAAAAATGGATGGTGTGTGTGTGTTCATCTGTGTATATCTGGTTCAATAAGGTCTGTGATGTCTTATTTTGTATCAGTGACGTTGTCTGAAGACCTTGTTACATGGAAATGTAAACGCAAATAAAACACAAAACCCAAGCACACACAGCTTTGAGGCCTCGGGCAGAAGTAAAAGGTCAGGGTAGCCTGCTGATTGGTCCGTTTGTAAAGAGTGCTAGTACACATGACGCTCTAGCGGGTGTGCTTGCGTCACTGTTTCTTGGCAGGAATGTCCAACTTACCCCACCTGCCCCAAAGTGACCTCTCTACAACCCCAGCTAGCCTATTTGCTTCTTGTACCGTGTTACTTTTATTTATATAGTCTGTTCTGGTTAGACAAGTTGTGCCTCTGATATAAAGTAGGACTGCAATCATTAGACAATATAGTTTACAGAAGAAAAAGATTGTTTACTTTAAAACAGAAGCGATCTTTAATGTCTTTCTGACAGTTGCAACACCCACCAGGAAGAATGGAGGCCAATATGGCTATTATTGTCCTTTTGCATGTTTTAATTAGTAGATCCATTAATAACAGGCTATAGATTAATTAAATGCATAGCTGTAGCATTTGACAAATGACCACCAAAGGACAATGAACACCAGTGGTCGCATTGACAGCTACAGTAATGTTATTTCATTGCATTATCATAAAGAGCATGATGGTTTGTTTAGTCCATTAAAGGAGCAATATGTAAAACCACATAATCAATATGTACGTTTTTTTATTTTAAAATATTCCAAAACAAATATAAACAATAGAAATAAATAACAGCTGTCTATGTATCGTGTTGTATCAAATATCATGTTGTGGCTAATCAGTTTTCCACTGCTGGAGATGAGTGAAGGGATAAAGCTAAAACCTCAAATCTTTCTTCTAGACTGGTCCAGAGTACAAAGGGGCTGGAGTGAAGAGGGAGGAGCAGGAACCATATGGAGTTATACCTCGTCAGGTAGCGTCACCTTACACTTCTCCTTTACTCGAATAACAGCTGAGAGATTGACTGGTTGAAGAAGTAATCATTATATGCAGTCCAAATGTAAAGAACTTTATGAAGCAGTGGCCCAGCTTTAGGAGAAAGCCTGTACACCCCACACGACCACCTTCTGAGCACCAGCAGTAGAGCACCATGTGTAAGCCCTCAGCTCCTGCCCTGTGTGCTGCACCGTGTTCCGAGGAGCCTATTTCAGATTTGGTCCTGCTTTCAGACCGAGCCGAAAAGATTTCATATTATCTGCTAACCTGTGAGTGAGAAGGGAGAAGATTGAGGGGTTGTGCTGAGATGAATGAGGGATAGAAAATGTGTTTAGAGCGGAGGAGAGGAGTGAGGGATGACGGACAGGCAGGAGGAGCGGTGGGAGGAAGAGGAAAGAGCAGCTGCCTTTAACGCTCAATGGCCTTAGAGCTGCAGGTGGGACAAACAATAGAGACTCAGTCTCCTCTCTCACTCTCTCCTGCGCCCTCTCTCTCTCTCTCTCTCTCTCTCTCTCTCAAACCCCGCATTTTTTTGAGGGCTAGCAATATCTCTGTCTCTTTTCAGCCGACAGCAAATGAGATTGTACTGGAGCTGCCTGATGTGCCCTGAGAGAGAGAGAGAGAGAGAGAGAGAGAGAGAGAGAGAACCTGGAGGAGAGACATAGAGAAAAAGAGAAAGGAGGAGACAGGAAAAGAACAAACAGAAGAACAGAAAGAAAGAACGAAAAGAGACAGAACAAGAACAGCCAAACAAAACAGAGAAAGTAGAGAGACAGAGAGAGGACAGAAAGGTAAATGGAGAGAACAGGAAGATAAAACAGAGAGACAGAAAGTAGAGACACAGGGAGATAGAAAGAACAGAAACAGAAAAAGAGAGAATGTGGCAAAGAGAAAGAAAGAAAGAAAATGAGACAATAACAGACAGAGAGAGAGACTGATACAAGAGAGACAGAAGAGAAGAAAGAGAAGAGAAAGAGGGAAATAGATAGAAGACAAGAGAGAGAGAGCATAGACAGACAGAGAAAGAACATAAAGGGAGAGATAAAGAGAAATAGAGAGAGCGAGAGAAAGAGAAAGGGAGACCGAGAAACGAGAAGAGAGGGAACAAAAGAGGAGAGAGAGAACAGAAAGGGAGAGAGAGAGAGAACAGAAAGAACAGAGAGAAGGTAGACAGAATGCAAGAGAAATGAGAGAGAGAGAGAGAGAGAGAGAGAGAGAGAGAGAGAGAGAGAGAGAGAGACTCTAATATAACACTGACTATTGATTGTAGAGGTGCAGTGGTTGTGCAGGAGATTAAGGCAGAGTTGCACCTGTTCAGCACAAACACACACACACACACACACACACACACACTATGCTGACAGTAATGATCTTGGCTGCAGTTCAGCCTAAATCAGGTTAGCATGTTTATGTAATGGTGGCGGGCTAGCAATAGCCAGTGCAGAAAACAGCAGTCAAACACAGGTCACTTTCATAACACAGCTTAAGCCGAGCCTTTCTTCCTGCTCTGCACACGCCCTCCACCATCGTGCACCTCCAATTCTGGATTACAGTATCATCTGAATCCACACACTCGTCTTCTCTCTCGAGGAAGTCTTTTTTTCTAGGCTCTCACAGCCGTATGTTTGTAGTATCTGGTAAACTGTACACAAGTACTTGGCTGTGGCTTAAACCAGTGCTGGTCCATGTTTAATAAGTCAAAGCATTATTCTGTAATCTTCCACACGCGGATATGGTGAACTGTAAAATCTCTGCTCCCAGTCACCCCCAATCACTCAGCCTTCACACTTTCACCACCCATGTCAATGTCTGTGTTTAATCCTGAGAACTGCTATGGAACCACGCGTGCTAAGTTGACACTAACATAACAAACTCCTCTTAATGAGGCCAGAAGTAATTAACATCTCTGTGGTGGCAGGATGATACACAAAAGCTAAGCAAATGACAAAGTTTCTGCACTAAACACTGCCGTATTACATAATCGCGGTTTAGTGACAGTATCTGGTTCTCGCCGTAAACAAGCTTAAAAAGATTAACAGTATGGTCTCACTACGCAGTGCTCCTCTGCAGCTTGTTGAGTTCTCCAACACGGCCAGGAAAGCCCTTACCCCACCCCTACGATAAGGTCTAAAAGTTGATATCTGCTTTAAACCCTTGCTGACCCAGGCACACGGAGGCACGCGCAGTTTGGATAATCTCCAAAGAAAAGCTTTGCCTATGGAATGGGATGCTCTAGAGCCGCCGCACATGAGCCTAAAATCACCGTGCCCAATGCCAAGTCTGGGATAGAGCTTATAAAGCCCACGAGCATTAGGCAGTGGAGCAGTGGAACTGCGGTCTCTGGAGTGAAAGAGCTCAATCAATGCCTTTGGGATACTTTTTTTCTAAAAAGTCCTCTGAGCTATAAAATGAGCTATTTATAATTAAAGCACTTCATATAAGAAGATCATCTAAACTATATAGAACTACTGAAACAGCCTACTAACCCACAGAAAGACATACATAGCCAACATCCCCACATCACACAGCGGGAGCACTTGTTACTAGATTAGAGACTCATTCTTGAACTTGGATTTATCAGTCTACTCAGACTTCAACAGAGTTCAGTAACACTGAGATTAATAACTGATCACATTGATTTATCAGTCTACTCAGACTTCAACAGAGTTCAGTAACACTGAGATTAATAACTGATCACATTGATTTATCAGTCTACTCAGACCTCAACAGAGTTCAGTAACACTGAGATTAATAACTGATCACATTGATTTATCAGTCTACTCAGACTTTAACAGAGTTCAGTAACACTGAGATTAATAACCGATCACATTGATTTATCAGTCTACTCAGACTTTAACAGAGTTCAGTAACACTGAGATTAATAACCGATCACATTGATTTATCAGTCTACTCAGACTTTAACAGAGTTCAGTAACACTGAGATTAATAACTGATCACATTGATTTATCAGTCTACTCAGACTTTAACAGAGTTCAGTAACACTGAGATTAATAACTGATCACATTGATTTATCAGTCTACTCAGACTTTAACAGAGTTCAGTAACACTGAGATTAATTACTGATCACATTGATTTATCAGTCTACTCAGACTTCAACAGAGTTCAGTAACACTGAGATTAATAACTGATCACATTGATTTATCAGTTTACTCAGACTTTAACAGAGCTCAGTAACACTGAGATTAATAACTAATCACATTGATTTATCAGTCTACTCAGACTTTAACAGAGCTCAGTAACACTGAGATTAATAACTAATCACATTGATTTATCAGTCTACTCAGACTTTAACAGAGTTCAGTAACACTGAGATTAATAACTGATCACATTGATTTATCAGTTTACTCAGACTTTAACAGAGCTCAGTAACACTGAGATTAATAACTAATCACATTGATTTATCAGTCTACTCAGACTTTAACAGAGCTCAGTAACACTGAGATTAATAACTAATCACATTGATTTATCAGTCTACTCAGACTTTAACAGAGCTCAGTAACACTGAGATTAATAACTAATCACATTGATTTATCAGTCTACTCAGACTTTAACAGAGTTCAGTAACACTGAGATTAATAACCGATCACATTGATTTATCAGTCTACTCAGACTTTAACAGAGTTCAGTAACACTGAGATTAATAACTGATCACATTGATTTATCAGTCTACTCAGACTTTAACAGAGTTCAGTAACACTGAGATTAATAACTGATCACATTGATTTATCAGTCTACTGATGTATGTGTGTGTGTGTGTGTGTGTGTGAGAGACTGTTTGTGCCTGAATGCGATGAGATCTTTGCGTTCTTTGTCCTTTGTCCTGGCCCAGCTTTTTTCCACTTCGCTGAGCATATGTACAGCACTCACACAGACACACACACACACACATACACACACACACACACACACACACACACACACACACACACACACACACACACAGACACATAATAGACTGTCGTAGTCGTCTCTTACTCTCCTGACACAAACACTGGAATGGAACACAGGTGCAAACGCACAAAGGGAAACAACTTTGCTAACACATGCAGAGACACACACACACACACACACACACACACACACACACACACTGACGGACACAAAGTGTACATGCCCTGTGATACAAACATATGTACACTTTACACACTGACATACAAAGGTAGCATAAGTGTGTGTGAGCTAAGGTGTCACTGAGTGTGTACAAGCGTGCATGTGTTTTTATAAGTGTGTTTGATTTCCCATGACAGACAAGCAAGTTGAATGTTGTGGAGTGTGTGTGTGTGTGTGTTTGTGTGGCGTGGGGGGCTTTGGAAATAGGTCAGCTTAGACCAGGCCCAACATAGACAGAACAGAGCCCAGGGGCAACACACACACACACACACACACTTTGATGTGCACATGCTTCCCTGGATAGAAAAGATCTAACATAGATCTAACACATAACAGCACTAAGCAATGCAGCCAGTGTAAATAGCAATACATAAATAATGCTATACTAACACACATAGTATTCTAATTAACGCACAGCACACTGACAGGAAATAAATAACTAGGCATAATAACAAACGTACTATACCAAGAAATAATTCATTTGATTAGTACAGCGCGTTAAGAACTTAGTATTGTAGTAAATACATTACATACTCTCAAATGCGTTTTCTTCCTAAGAAAATTAGTGTACCGACAAACACGGTGAATTAGTCATTAGTACATAAACAGCACAAATTAGCAAATGCATTAAAAAATATTAGAATTACACCATTTTTATATGCAGCATTACAAACCAAAACATCTTGAACCGCAGCCTAAAATGTACTAGTTTTTACTCACTTACTGCGCACGATTAAAACACTACTGTTTATTACAAGAGACACAGAAGGGTCCCTGAAACTACAAGCTCCCTGCTACAACACACACACACACAAACACACACACACACACACACACACACTCAGACAGATACACATACGCACAGTCCTCCTAATTAAAACACAGTTTGTCTTCTTACAGTGAAGAAAACAAGCTTTTCAGCTTTATATTAATGAGCAGCACCTCATTACAGTTTAAACACTTTCTACTCCCCCCCCACCACACACACACACACACACACTCACACACTATCTGATAAATCAAACACACACTTTTACACGCTGTAATAAACACACATCAGTGTGCATACACAAATACACACAGGCTCATAAATTCTTACTCTCTGCAAACATTAACTAAAAGAAGCACAAACCCACACACACACATACTCACACACACACACACACACACACACACACACACACACATATATATATATAAACCCGCTGTACTATGTAAAAGTTTAAAGCATGTAAGA
>CM038708.1:24726517-24769017 GCA_021613375.1 Megaleporinus macrocephalus | reverse complement strand
CACTCAGATCAATGTCTATCAGACAGAGAGAGAGAGAGAGAGAAAGAGAGAGAGAACAATAGAGAGAGAGAGAGAGAGAGAGAGAGAGAAGACAGTATATCTAAGAACATGTACAGTCAAAAGGCAAAATAACATCTATAGTAAGAAATCCTGAACAGGAAAAGAAAAAACATGGCGTTCTTCTGCAGAACATAGTGAAACATTTCTGTTTAGCTTTTCTGAATGTAACGTTTTGGAAAAAACACAACATAAAACAGGCTATAACTTTTGCACAGACTACATTTTACTTCAATCCAGTAAATACATAGTAATTGTGAGATGTGTACGTTGTACTACTTTGACAACGCAACGTACAATAAAGCAGGTCTTAATGAAAGAAAAGAAAGAAAGCAAGAAAAACACAGCCAAAGAGATGGGGACAAAGAGGAGAGAGGACAAAATAAGGAAGGAGGAGAGAAAAGAAGGAGAAAAGAAAAGAATAGAAGCCAAGGGAAGGGAAGAGAAGAGAAGATATGAGAATGAAAGAGAAGAGAATTAAAGAGAAGACAAGAAAAGGGAAGAGAAGAGAACTGAACAAAACTGAACAGAGAAAAAGAATGCAAGGAAAAATATGAGAGGAGAAGATAAAAGGAGGAGAGGTGAGAAGATAAAGAAGAAAAGGTAGAGGAGAGAAAAGAAGAGAGGAGAAGAGAAACAAAGGGAAGAAGACAGGAAAGAGAAGAGTAGAGTAGAGAAGAGCAAAGAAGAGCACAGTAGAGAAGAGTACAGTAGAATAGAAAAGACAAAAGTAGAGCGGGGGAAAGTAGAGTATAGTAGAGTATAGTAAAGAAAAGAAGAGTAGAGTATAGTAGAATAGAGAAGTCAGAAGTAGAGTATAGCAGAGTATAGTAGAGAAAAGAACAAAAGAGTAGAGTAGAGAAGAGAGAAGTAGAGTAGGTAAAAGTAGAGTATGGTAGAGAAGAGTAGAGTAGAGAAGAGGAGTAGGGAAAAGTAGAGTATAGTAGAGAAGAGTAGAGAAGAGAGAAGTAGAGTAGGGAAAAGTAGAGTATAGTAGAGTATAGCAGAGTATAGTAGAGAAAAGAACAAAAGAGTAGAGTAGAGAAGAGAGAAGTAGAGTAGGTAAAAGTAGAGTACGGTAAAGAAGAGTAGAGTAGAGAAGAGGAGTAGGGAAAAGTAGAGTATAGTAGAGAAGAGTAGAGTATAGTAGAATGGAGAAGAAAGAAGCAGAGTAGGGATAAAGTAGAGTATAGTAGAGAAAAGTAGAGTATAGTAGAGTGAAGAAGAAAGAAGTAGAGTAGGGAAAAGTAGAGTATAGCAGAGTGGATAAGAAAGAAGTAGAGTAGGGAAAAATAGAGTACAGTAGAGTATAGTAGAGTATAGTGGAGAAGAAAGAAGTAGAGTAGGGAAAAGTAGGGTATAGTAGAGAAAAGTAAAGTAGAGTATAGTGGAGAAGAAAGAAGTAGAGTAGGGAAAAGTAGAGTACAGTAGAGTATAGTAGAGTATAGTGGAGAAGAAAGAAGTAGAGTAGGGAAAAGTAGAGTATAGTAGAGAAAAGTAAAGTAGAGTATAGTGGAGAAGAAAGAAGTAGAGTAGGGAAAAGTAGAGTACAGTAGAGAAAAGTAAAGTAGAGTATAGTGGAGAAGAAAGAAGTAGAGTAGGGAAAAGTACAGTAGAGTAGAGTATAGTAGAGAAGAGTATAGTAGAGTGGAGAAGAAAGAAGTAGAGTAGGGAAAAGTAGAGTACAGTAGAGTATAGTAGAGTGGAGAAGAAAGAAGTAGAGTAGGGAAAAGTAGAGTACAGTAGAGTATAGTAGAGTATAGTGGAGAAGAAAGTAGTAGAGTAGGGAAAAGTACAGTAGAGTATAGTAGAGAAGAGTATAGTAGAGTGGAGAAGAAAGAAGTAGAGTAGGGAAAAGTACAGTACAGTAGCGTATAGTAGAGTGGAGAAGAAAGAAGTAGAGTAGGGAAAAGTACAGTAGAGTATAGTAGAGAAGAGTATAGTAGAGTGGAGAAGAAAGAAGTAGAGTAGAGTATAGTAGAGTACAGTACAAGTATAAGAGAGTATAGTATAGTAGAGTAGAGTAGAAAAGAGTATAGTAGAGTGGAGAAGAAAGAAGTAGAGTATAGTAGAGTACAGTATAAGTATAAGAGAGTATAGTAGAGAAGAGTATAGTAGAGTGGAGAAGAATAAAAGTAGAGTAGAGTATAGTAGAGTACAGTAAAGTATAAGAGAGTATAGTAGAGTAGAGTATAGTAGAGTGGAGAAGAAAGAAGTAGAGTAGAGTATAGTAGAGTACAGTAAAGTATAAGAGAGTATAGTAGAGTAGAGTATAGTAGAGTGGAGAAGAAAGAAGTAGAGTAGAGTATAGTAGAGTACAGTAAAGTATAAGAGAGTATAGTATAGTAGAGTAGAGTAGAAAAGAGTATAGTAGAGTGGAGAAGAAAGAAGTAGAGTATAGTAGAGTACAGTATAAGTATAAGAGAGTATAGTAGAGAAGAGTATAGTAGAGTGGAGAAGAATAAAAGTAGAGTAGAGTATAGTAGAGTACAGTAAAGTATAAGAGAGTATAGTAGAGTAGAGTAGAGTAGAGTGGAGAAGAAAGAAGTAGAGTAGAGTATAGTAGAGTACAGTAAAGTATAAGAGAGTATAGTATAGTAGAGTATAGTAGAGTGGAGAAGAAAGAAGTAGAGTAGAGTATATTAGAGTACAGTAAAGTATAAGAGAGTATAGTAGAGTAGAGTATAGTAGAGTGGAGAAGAAAGAAGTAGAGTAGAGTATAGTAGAGTACAGTAAAGTATAAGAGAGTATAGTAGAGTAGAGTATAGTAGAGTGGAGAAGAAAGAAGTAGAGTAGAGTATAGTAGAGTACAGTAAAGTATAAGAGAGTATAGTAGAGTAGAGTATAGTAGAGTGGAGAAGAAAGAAGTAGAGTAGAGTATAGTAGAGTACAGTAAAGTATAAGAGAGTATAGTATAGTAGAGTATAGTAGAGTACAGTAAAGTATAAGAGAGTATAGTAGAGAAGAGTATAGTAGAGTGGAGAAGAAAGAAGTAGAGTAGAGTATAGTAGAGTACAGTAAAGTATAAGAGAGTATAGTAGAGTAGAGTAGAGTAGAGTAGAGAAGTGACGAGCTTTTATACTAGTGAGCATTGGGTTGTTATAGTGGGTAATTTTAGTTCATGTCTATTTATTCATTCATTCTGAAATTTAAACACAGCGTGAGGAGCAGCTGGTATTTCTGAATGTGGTATTTTCCACTCTCAAGAGCTTCAATGCCTCATTCCTATCTCCATTCAGCCTCTGCTCTATACCGGATGGTCTTTCTAACCTTTCTCTCTCTCTCTGTTAATAAATCTTGTGAATGCTTCTCTCCCAGCAGCTTTCCCCGCAACACGTCACAGCAATTAACATGCTCATAGAATGGCGCCATGTAGACCCAGGGTCTGTGTCTGTGTGTGTACTGTGACCTTGTGTGTGTATGTGTGTATTAAAATGTCCTTGAGGGGGCAGGAGAGGAGCTGGTTATTGATTGTGGGTCTTCTGTACAACTACACTGTAGGCTTTTGATTTGTCCAGTCTGCTGCAATCTGCCCACCCTGTTCTCTACATCAGGGAGAGCACACTATTGACTGATTAACGCCTCCAGCGCCTACACCTTTTCATCAAGCCCCCATCACCCTCTGCTCATCCTCTACAAGCTCATTAGGACCACCCCATGTTTACAGGACGTCGCCTCTTCTTACTGAACAAAGGACATCAGCATTTTTATCAGAGCTGTTTGTGCGCAATCAATATTTCATAACCCACACGTAAAGAACAGGTCAATCTAAGCACACAGCCCTGCTACCTATATGTGATACACCATTCATATCTACAAAACCTGTTTATTAACCTCTTAATAATCTTTACACACATTTTTCTTCTGATGTTGGAACTTTTGGCAGGCCCAATAATACATTTGCAGCAGCCGGGAAGAGTGTAGCATTTAATCTTTTTCCCCAATTCTTTCACTCCAGTAACTCTTTTGTCATATGTAAATGTGTTCATAGCTGTTACATCACAAATATATATATTTTTTTACAGCCCATTTGTTTACAGTGGATGTTTCAGCTGTTCACGTCGCACGTTAAATGCTAAAATTTAAGATAAAAAAAAATCTTTTTTTCAAGGTATGGACATTTAAAGTGAGGCTTGCTCTAGTTGTATGAGGGACGGCTGCCCCAAGTAGTATGTATGCGCTCCAGAGCTATGGCAGCAATCAATAGCCAATATTTAAAGCTTTGCTGAAAAGCCTGCTATATTATCCGAATCCCCAGATGAGCTGCTTTATTCACAGAGCTCCGTCTACCAGGCCCGCTAGCCTTAGGCTACGCCGAACAGCATACTCTAAGCAGCTGCATTGAAACAATTTCAGTTTTTTTAAAGACACGTTTACGTTGTTTTTGGTTTATTCGTACGAGGCTAACATGCTGAAAAGCCTGGGTAGGGGTACAGTGGGTCTTCCACAGGGCTATGTTTTTAGTTGTTAGTGCTACAGAATACTCTGCCCTTTATTCATATCCTGCATTCAGCCAAAAAAGAGAATATCTAAATCCCAATATTAGCAACCGAATATCTACCCATCTGGATAACTGAATATCTGGATCCAGCCCTATGTGCGGGTCCCACTCATTAGGCAGTAAATCCTTGACCCTCACTGTGTTATATGTGTCTCTTATTTCAGGGGCTCGTGTTTGATTTTACAGCTTCTCTTTAATAAAGAAAGCAAGTTCAGCTGTATTAACTGTTATTTATTGTTCTTCACCTCTTACTAATTCACACAGCTGTCAGTCAGATACGGCATTGTCTAATGTGCTTTGTCTCGTGTCCGTATTTAAAAGCTTCGGTGCCGAGCTCGGTGTAACGTACCTGTTTGCAGTAGGCGAGAACGGCCGTATGAATATGTATGAAGTCTGCAGATCGCTGCTCAGACAGTGGCTGGAATATGAATGGCATTGACTAATGTCTTAATCTCCACTATTACTGAACATCACACACTGAAAAGAGGGCGGAATCTCTCCACAATTCATCCAGGCAGTGATGATGAAAATCAGCTGCACTCTTTTAAAGTGCTTATACTGTGGACCACACTCTGAGCATGCACACACACACACACACACACACACACACACAGTGAACTTCCAAAACAAGAATAATCTCCTTAGTTACAGAAGAGTGTAATAATCTGTATGAAGGGGGGATTTGATGGTGTGAATTAATGCAGGAAGACCCTGGGCTCAGGCAATAGCTGCATAGCAATGCAGAGCGAGAAAAGCGACTATAGCGCAGCACCACCCTCTCTGCCAACGTGTCAAATGTTAATAACCTGCCAAGGGAGAAATCTATCCTCATGTTCATTAGTCATTAAAAAGGAATATTTTCACAGCAGATGCTGAAGTGCTTGAGTGTCATAACAATTTAACAGAGGACGAGAGAGAGGGAGAGAGAGAGCGAGAGAGAGAGAGCACAGAGCAGAGACACAAAGAGAGAGAGAGAGACAAAGAGAAACAGAGGGAGGAGAGACAAAGACAGCTAAAGAGAGAGACAAGTGACAAAAGAGACAAAGACAGATAAAGACATATACAATAAGGAGCAGAGAAAGATAGACAAGGATAAACCGAGAGAGGAGTTCCAGAGATGGAGACACAGAGAGAGAGAGAGAGATTGAGAGAGAGAGAGAGAGAGAGAGAGAGAGAGAAGACAGAGACTGAGTGAGAGAGAGAGAAGGAGAGTGAGAGACAGAATAAAGACAATAAAACAGACAGAGACACAGAGAGGTATACAGAGATAGAGAAGGAGAGAGAGACAGAATGAAGAGAAAAAACAGAGAGGGACAAAGAGAGGTACACACAGAGAAAGAGAAAGAGAAGGAGTAAGAGAGGAGAGAGAGAAAGACAGACATGGGAAGAGAGGTAGAGGGAGAGAGAAGGAGAGACAGTGCGAGACAGTAGAATAAAACAGAGATAAAACAGAGAGGGACACAGGGAGGTACACACAGAGAGAGAGAGAGAGAGAAAGAAAGAGAGAGAGAGAGAGAGAGAGAGAGAGAGAGAGGGAGAGAGAGTTATACTCATTGTCCATGCCAGGCTTTTCTAAAATGGTGTTGGTTAAGGAGATCAATGCTATATGACATACTCCATCACTCACGCGCACACACACACACACACACAGACACACACACACACACACACACACACACACACTAACAGAGCTGTGCTGCTGTGTTTGGTCTCAGGTTTTCCAGGTGAGCAGAGAAGCTTTGGAGGGCTCGGGTTAGTGCTGGCAGTAATGTGTTACAATAGCATGGCTGGTTGAAATTCCTGAAATGACATTACAGTTACTAAGAACTATGACAGCTTTTTATTCATATCTCTTTAAGAGAACACTATAAAGCCCGCGTGCTACCTGTGACATCTGGCTGCATGGCTTTAATCGGGAATACGAACCGCGCAACGCAAACCCTGCAAACAATCTAAGCACCTAATCACACTAATATGAAACTGATGGATGAAGAACAGCACCAGAAAAGGTGAGCAGAGTCGAGCCAAGTCAGGCGAGTCGATATATAAATGACTGAAAAATAGAGATGCACAACGATACAGTGATCACACTGGCATAGGCATCAAATAGCTTTCTTAAAAATATATCTTCCTCAGGTAGGTGTTCAGATTTGACAGATACTGGATGACATGTTCATTGCTGCAAAGAGCAGAAGGTACAGGTGAGTCTGGTCTCCTGTGGTAACATATCTGCGTTCTATTCATTTTATTGTGTTTGCAGTCTTAAAGAAACGAGTGTTCCAGGTCTCTGTAAAGCTATACTTTATAAATGTTAATGTACCTGCATTAAACATATCAGATATCACACTGGCCCACCGTTCATATACCGATGCAAAAGGTGGTTTGGGGGTTTTACCTAGTAGAGTTGGTGTAGGTCAGGTTAGGTGGGTGAAGTCATAACTACTGAGACTTTCTTTTTAAAGAAGGTATACATAAAGAAGTATACGTTTTCTTTATCTGATTAGCTTTTTCTTGGAGTAACACTGTTAAGCAGCGCATGTATGTGTGTGTGTGTGTGTGTGTGTGGTTGTGTGCACTCATGCAGTTAGACTCTGCCATGTCTGGTTGCCAGGCCAGTGTAGTGCCAGGGATGGCAAGTACTCACTATCAACTGATCAGTAAAGATGAAACATGTGTATTTACACACACACACACACACACACAGATACGCACACAAACACACACAGAGTGAAGTCATTTCGGCAGCTGCACAAACACGCCGAGAGAAATCGTTGCGGTGAGTGTGTGTGTGCCCTGTTTATTAGCTCCTGATGTGGTAGGATGGAGAGGCACAGCTGGGCTGAGAGAGAGAGAGAGAAAGAGAGAGAGAGGAGAAGAGAAAGAAAGGGAGAGAGGGGACATGACTTTTATCCTCACTTTTTTCCCCTTCTCACACTCATCGGTCATTCTCTCCTTCCTTCTCTACTTCTTCTCCCTCCATAATGTGATCTCCATGATGTGAACATCACCTGGAACAACACAGTCAGAGCTCTCTCTCTCTCTCTCTCTCTCTCTCTCTCTCTCTCTCTCTCTCTCTCTCTCTCTCCTTCTCTGTGCAGCTTCTCGTGGAACAGATGTTTAGTTAGGATTAGTGGATGAACCTGTTTGCAGATGTACTCTGGGCTTTATGGAGCTAATAGAGCTGTTAGCTTCTCTGCAACATCAGCGGAGAGCAGTTTTCTCTTTTCTCTGTTGTTTTTGTTCTTTTCAGGAGTCGTGGGCAAGTACTGGGGCCAAACACCAGCGCACGCCGTTCTGCTCTTTTGGATGGACAGACGAGAAAAGAACACATCTGTTCAAAAACCAAGCAGCAGCAAACATCTGTCTGTGGAAGAGTGGAGAGGGGAGAGAAACAGAGATTCGAGTCAACTAGGGGGAGGTAGAAAATGAAAAAAGAGACAGATGAGGAAAGAGATAGAGAGAGATAGAGAGAGAAAAAGAGAGAGAGAGAGAGAGAGAGATTCCCTGGCTGCGTGGTTGCTGTGGAATTTTGGTTCTATTGCAGAGCAGCTCCAGCCCTCGTAGTGCTGTTTGTTTTGGACGCCTGCACGAGGTAGAAATATGTTCCTCCCTTCCACCCTCAGCTCTGTCGCAACAGCAAACAATCCAACAATCCTGCGAGGCGCTACAGCGGCACCAGCACCAGCACACCACCAGCCAGTCCCAGCCAGCTTCGGCCAACCGTGCTGCAGGTTTACTTTAGCCTCAGCTCACCATACTCCAGCTTCACTCCAGCTTCTCTCCAGCTTCTCTCCAGCTTCTCTCCAGCTTCTCTCCAGCTTCTCTCCAGCTTCACTCCAGCTTCTCTCCAGCTTCTCTCCAGCTTCTCTCCAGCTTCTCTCTTTAGCTTCACTCCAGCTTCACTCCAGCTTCTCTCCAGCTTCTCTCCAGCTTCACTCCAGCTTCACTCCAGCTTCACTCCAGCTTCTCTCCAGCTTCACTCCAGCTTCACTCCAGCTTCTCTCCAGCTTCACTCCAGCTTCACTCCAGCTTCACTCCAGCTTCTCTCCAGCTTCTCTCCAGCTTCACTCCAGCTTCACTCCAGCTTCACTCCAGCTTCTCTCCAGCTTCACTCCAGCTTCACTCCAGCTTCACTCCAGCTTCTCTCCAGCTTCACTCCAGCTTCTCTCCAGCTTCTCTCCAGCTTCACTCCAGCTTCACTCCAGCTTCACTCCAGCTTCTCTCCAGCTTCTCTCCAGCTTCTCTCCAGCTTCTCTCTTTAGCTTCACTCCAGCTTCACTCCAGCTTCTCTCCAGCTTCTCTCCAGCTTCACTCCAGCTTCACTCCAGCTTCACTCCAGCTTCTCTCCAGCTTCACTCCAGCTTCACTCCAGCTTCTCTCCAGCTTCACTCCAGCTTCACTCCAGCTTCACTCCAGCTTCTCTCCAGCTTCTCTCCAGCTTCACTCCAGCTTCACTCCAGCTTCTCTCCAGCTTCTCTCCAGCTTCACTCCAGCTTCACTCCAGCTTCTCTCCAGCTTCACTCCAGCTTCTCTCCAGCTTCTCTCCAGCTTCACTCCAGCTTCACTCCAGCTTCACTCCAGCTTCTCTCCAGCTTCTCTCCAGCTTCACTCCAGCTTCACTCTTTAGCTTCACTCCAGCTTCTCTCCAGCTTCACTCCAGCTTCACTCCAGCTTCTCTCCAGCTTCTCTCCAGCTTCACTCCAGCTTCTCTCTTTAGCTTCACTCCAGCTTCTCTCTTTAGCTTCACTCCAGCTTCACTCCAGCTTCTCTCCAGCTTCTCTCCAGCTTCTCTCCAGCTTCACTCCAGCTTCTCTCCAGCTTCACTCCAGCTTCACTCCAGCTTCTCTCCAGCTTCACTCCAGCTTCACTCCAGCTTCTCTCCAGCTTCTCTCCAGCTTCACTCCAGCTTCTCTCCAGCTTCACTCCAGCTTCACTCCAGCTTCTCTCTTTAGCTTCACTCCAGCTTCACTCCAGCTTCACTCCAGCTTCACTCCAGCTTCTCTCCAGCTTCACTCCAGCTTCACTCCAGCTTCTCTCCAGCTTCACTCCAGCTTCACTCCAGCTTCTCTCCAGCTTCTCTCCAGCTTCACTCCAGCTTCTCTCTTTAGCTTCACTCCAGCTTCTCTCTTTAGCTTCACTCCAGCTTCTCTCCAGCTTCACTCCAGCTTCACTCCAGCTTCTCTCTTTAGCTTCACTCCAGCTTCTCTCTTTAGCTTCACTCCAGCTTCTCTCTTTAGCTTCACTCCAGCTTCTCTCTTTAGCTTCACTCCAGCTTTTCTTCAGCTTCTCTCTTTAGCTTCACTCCAGCTTCACTCCAGCTTCTCTCTTTAGCTTCTCTTTAGGTTCACTCCAGCTTCTCTCTTTAGCTTCACTCCAGCTTCTCTCTTTAGCTTCACTCCAGCTTCTCTCTTTAGCTTCACTCCAGCTTTTCTTCAGCTTCTCTCTTTAGCTTCACTCCAGCTTCTCTCTTTAGCTTCACTCCAGCTTCTCTCTTTAGCTTCACTCCAGCTTTTCTTCAGCTTTTCTCTTTAGCTTCACTCCAGCTTCTCTCTTTAGCTTCTCTTTAGCTTCACTCCAGCTTCTCTCTTTAGCTTCACTCCAGCTTCTCTCTTTAGCTTCACTCCAGCTTTTCTTCAGCTTCTCTCTTTAGGTTCACTTCAGCTTCTCTCCAGCTTCACTCCAGCTTTTCTTCAGCTTCACTCCAGCTTCTCTCTTTAGCTTCACTCCAGCTTCTCTCTTTAGCTTCACTCCAGCTTTTCTTCAGCTTCACTCCAGCTTTTCTTCGGCTTCTCTCTTTAGCTTCACTTCAGCTTCTCTCCAGCTTCACTCCAGCTTGTCTCTTTAGCTTCACTCCAGCTTTTCTTCAGCTTCACTCCAGCTTCTCTCTTTAGCTTCACTCCAGCTTTTCTTCAGCTTCACTCCAGCTTCTCTCTTTAGCTTCACTCCAGCTTCTCTCCAGCTTCACTCCAGCTTTTCTTCAGCTCCATTCCAGCTTCTCTTTCCAGCTTCACTCCAGCTTTTCTTCAGCTTCACTCCAGCTTTTCTTCGGCTTCTCTCTTTAGCTTCACTTCAGCTTCTCTCCAGCTTCACTCCAGTTTGTCTCTTTAGCTTCACTCCAGCTTTTCTTCAGCTTTACTCCAGCTTCTCTCTTTAGCTTCACTCCAGCTTTTCTTCAGCTTCACTCCAGCTTCTCTCTTTAGCTTCACTCCAGCTTCTCTCCAGCTTCACTCCAGCTTTTCCTCAGCTCCATTCCAGCTTCTCTTTCCAGCTTCACTCTGGCTTTTCTTCAGCTTCACTCCAGCTTTTTTTCAGCTTCACTCTGGCTTCTCTCTTTAGCTTAACTCCAGCTTTTCTTTAGCTTCACTCGGGCTTCTCTATTTAGCTTTACTCCAGCCTCACTCCAGCGGCATTGCAGCTTCAGCTGATCACACTCCAGCTTTAAATTTTGGCTTCACTTCATCTTCAGTTAATAGCACTCAAGTGTTACTTCAGCCTCAGTAACACTTCACTGTAGCCTCAGCTAACTATACTTCAGCTTCAAACCAACTTCAGCCAACAATGTTTCTCGCTTTGCCTTAGCCAGCCACACTCCAGCTTCACCCCAACTTCTGTCCACTACACTCCAGCTTTACCCCAACCCCTGTCAACTACACTCCAGCTTCAGCTAACAACACTTCATTTTTCCTCCATACTACTGCTTCACTCCAGCTTTAGCCATCTGCACTCCAGCTTCAGCCAACCACACTCCAGTTTCAGCTAAACTTACTCCAGTTTCAGCCAATCACACTCCAGCTTTAGTCAACCTTGCTCCAGCTCCAGCCAATGACACTCCACCTTCAGCCAACCTCACTCCAGCTTCACCTAACCTTACTCAAGCTTCACCTTACCTCACTTCATCTCCAGCCAACCACACTCCAGTTTTAGCAAGCCAGTCAACCTGACTCCAACTGCAGCCAACCACACTCTTCCTTCACTCTAGCTTTGGCCAACTGCACTCCAGCTTCACTCCACCTTCAGCAGCCACACTCAAGCTTCACACCAGTTTCTTTCCAGGCTTAGCAAACTACACTCCAGCCTCCCTTTAGATTCATTCCAGATAACTACTGAGATTATTACTGAACAGAAGAACAAAATGAATCCCTATGATTTTTCTTTTTTTTTCAGTCAGTATAATTTCACCTGCATTTGATGAGATAATAGTCTATAAGCTGCACATGTACGGTAATACATGAGATTAGCCTACCTTAAGGCGCTGCTCTAACATAAACAAGGCTGTGGGTAGTTTGACTCAGACCCCCTGAGATATTTTGACGTTGCACAAGCCGCAAATCGAAGCAAACAAGTCGCTTGCCATAAAACACTGTCAAATTGATAACAGATAAACCCGAATGTTGTCTTAGTGTCTCACTCAGTAAAAACTCGGCGCTTGGTGGGTCACACCAACACTGAGGGAGGATTGGTTTTTTGAAGTGAGCATTATCACAAATGCGCGAAAAATCCACCCCTTTGATGTCCCCTATTTTGTGGTTTCAACGGGGTCTTAAGCTATTTTAATTCATTTCAGAGCTCTCCAGGGTTTAGTGAATCTGGGCCAAACAGTGATTGAAGCCATTAGAGTAGGGCTAACCCTATAAAAGCAGGTTTGGGGTCTGTTACAGAAATGAGTGGCTGAGATGGAAGGAAGATGGATGGGAAGAGGAAAAGAGCTCATTCAATACATTGTTCTCCATTCATGTCAGTCATTTGCAGCCCATTATAATGGATTTAGTTGGACATGATGTAATATTTAGATATAGAGCCCAGGCAAGCAACATTTTCCAAAACACATGTTTATGACCTTGAAATGCACAGTTTAATTGCTAGGTTGGAAAGTGTGGGGGGCTGGTTTTGTCTCTAAACCTGTTCGAACTGAACAGAATTACCCATTTAAATCTTGTTAACAGAGACTTAACCATTTCATTTCCTCCTGCCTGCCTCAGGAATTCAACACTAGAGTCGGAATATAAGAAAACGATCATTAAAATATTGATTCGGCTCAGATTGAACCGATTTGTTTTTATTACATTTCTGAGACCTGGTTTCAGCGTCCGTCCAAAGAATGTAGGAAAATGTGGAGCTATGTGGACGCAATCCAGCGGAAATCTACACTGGCAGCATTGGCAGCCGTGCCTTTACCTAATGACCCCTTTCTCAATTACATCATCAGCCTTTTGTAGGACTCCCGGGACAAGAGGTAAAGATACTTAGCCTGTAGTGAGCCCCCTTAATATTCACCACCTGCACATACACGCACACACGTCCTCTCACTTCCCTTCCAGTGAGCTTTTACAGTTATTGTACCAGTCCAAGTGTGAGTTAAATAGTGATGAATGCTGGGGGGTGCAGGGTGGTGGTGGGGGGGGTTAGTTCATGGAGTGCTGCTGAAAGCAAATGTTTCAATATTCCAGTAATGGCTAAAGAATGCAGCAGAGAGGAGTGCAGATGCAGATGCAGATGCGTGTGACTGAGTTCTAAATGATTTAGACTGGGAAAGATTCACAGTCTATCTTACAGTTATCACTCTCCCAGACAAGAACCTCACCGAAACACACGCCCAGCTCTCTTGCGCACATGCATAAATGCGCATTCTGGCCCGCTCTTTGTCTCTAGTGCTCTGTGGCACTGTATCACTGTGAGCGCTAGAGTGTGTCCCTGCGTGTCCCACTCCCTATTCCCATGTTCTCTAAAAATAAAACAGAGGAGAAAAATACGCAAGAGCCACAATTATCCTAATGTGGTGATATCTGGTTGGCTTAACCCGTATGCTCCATAAACCACAGCCTACACAGGCAGTAGCAGGGCCAGTGTTTTACATTGTTAAACAATTTCTTCATGAGAACTAAAGCATAACGAGCTTTAGTTCTAATTAGATGTTTTTCCCTGCTGCGATCACACCGGCGTCTGAGGAGCGATTCCTTTTGTCAGCCATTTCAAGGTCACCGGTTTCTCAAACAGCACCAATGCTGAGCTTTCTCATAACGCTGCCTATCAAAAGAAGGCTTTTCCTTGTTCTGACCCAAGTCCGTTTCTTTCCATCTCACTTTCTGTTCCCTTTCCATTGTCCAGGCCAAAGCCGTCTGTAAAACGTTCCCAACAGAGCGCCCCCCCCCCCAAAAAAAAAAACAAAAAACCCTCGCCGCAGGCAGACGAGAAACGCTGAAGTAGATATTCAAATAATGCTAAATCTGAATTTGAGCATGCTAATTCTAAACAGCTGACTGTCTGAGGAGCATTCGCATCGCACAAAGACTTCTATGCAATTACACAGTTGCGAAGCTTCATGGAGAGAGCGAGGCCTGTAATTGCTGTTATGTGTCTGAGAAGCCCCCAAGCTGATGGCTAAATGAAAACGCTATTAGAGTCAAAGTGGAAGGAGCAGCTGAATGACTATTAATCAGTTATATAGCAATTACATTGTCTTTCACTGCTATAGTGACCCGGGGTCAGGATAGGTCAGGTGGCCGGTGCTCAGCGGACAGTGTGGGACGTGGGAGGGCTGTACGTGTGCGTGCGTATGAGTGTAACCAGAGTCACTCGCTAACCTCGGCTTGCCTTAGTACAACATTAGGGCCTTATCAGGTTACCCAGTGAACCCTGTGCCACAATCTGTTAGTGCGGACCTGCAAACTGACACTTCTGTTCCGCTTAGACACACTATTGCCATAGTGATACTCTCACTGACCCCGCCACACACACACACGGACACACACACACACGGACAACTACAAAAAAAAGCCATTACTGAGCCAAAATGAGAGTCAGCGAGGCTAAGTGAGTGAGAGAGATAGAAACACAGCAAGAGAGAGAGAGAGGGAAAGAGAGGGAGAGAAATTATAGGGATCATATGCAAAAATAGGAGGGGGTGGGTGGAAGGACGACAGGAAGGAAGAGAGGAGAGAAATGAAAAAGAAAGGAAAATGTGCGTGTGCAATGTGTAGCTGATGAATGACTGAGGAACAATGGAAAAGTTCACTGGAAAAAAAACACCATGAGTAGCAGTGAGTTTTAATAGTAAGTCAGGATATGTAAAAAAAATGGCTAGCTCATTAAACACACACACACACACATACACGGGGTTCAACACCACCTATTGCCCACAACATTTCACATTTTAGGCAATGAAATTACCCAGGAAAGGTTACACAACGACCCGACTAGTCACTTGTTGTTTCCTGCATTTCTTTCCCTTTGAACAAACCCAAGACCAGTAGTCTCATGGAGCAGGACAGGATCATGTAATGAGAATACATGTCCAGGAACAAACTGTTAAACTTCTGGTTCTGGACTGTGGTGCACACGGGGGCGCGCGCCCTCTAAAAACTCACTCCAAATTCCTCTAGTCTTTTCCTCCCCGCGTTCTCATCCAGAGTACAATCAATAACACAAGCAAACAAACTAGCTAGTAAAATCCTACCTTTGGCTAAAGGACCTGTTTTTCCTTTGCATAAGGTAACACTTATTTTTACTGTGTTCTCCACACACACATACTTTACTCGAGTATTTTTCAGGATGCTTTTCAGCCATGCTATCTTACGTTCTGTTCATGAATCTAATACAGGTTTGCTGTCCATTAGACAATGTTGGCGAGTGTGTCGTTGACCCTACCGTGAATCACTAAGCCTTCAAGAATCACTAGACTGAAGAGTTTATTCCCGTAATCAGTCTTTCTTCTTTCCTGCATTAGCTCTAAATTTTACATGGTTGGCCCCGGACCAGACCAGACAAATTCTTTTAGATTCACAAATGTCCACTAAATATCTCAGCCTCCCCAGAGGAAGTTCAACCAGTGCTGCTCAACAGCCACGTTTCAACAGTCTCATCTATGTTTGGTACAATAAATATCTTAGCCTCCCCAGAGAATGTTTAACCAGTGCAGCTCAACAGCTACATTTATACAATCTCACCTTTGTGTGGTACAATAAATGTGGTATTTATATAAGATATCACTCTGGTCAACTGTACCATGAAGAATGAGTACAGGTTTACAGCATTCCCTGATTTGAAAAGAAAATCAAGGCAGTATCTATGTACACTAAATGAAAACAGCATTAACCACACAATGTCGCTATCTAAACTACCTCTATTTAGCAAATCACATGACTACAGCACACCAAAATGTCTATTTTTGCTAACATTTCTAACTTTCCATGAACAGAAATATGGCAGGGATTGTGAGAAGTTGTGTTCAAGGTGAGAAACCGGTTACAGAGACCAGCCAATGAGTGATAGTGTGATTTTCCATGTACAACTCAATAAATATTATATGTAATACATAAAACATCAATATAATAAAAAATCAATAGAACACTTACTAAAGGTTGAACAGTGTTATCTAACACAGCAGACTGATGCAAGGTGGTCTTGAATAGTGGATAACACCACTGCACTGCATGTTTAATAGCATGATGTAATAATAAATACTAACTGTAAGTGCTACTTACATTCAGTATACACAGCAACATCATTCTGTTTACACTTAGTGAGGGATAGCAGGACCTGACTGGGCTTTTGTTGTTCACTGTAAACACAAAGCATATCCCATAAAAATGGATCATAATTCTGGCCCTGATTCTTAACTTTGGCCTCAAGATTCCTTGGCTCGGTGGCTGAAGCGTCCGGTTCACATGTTTGTATCTGCCCACTCCTGAACACGCCACAAACGAAACAGCCCCGAACATCAGGGGCGGACAAATTCACCCTTTAGGTACAGGACAAGCAGATGACAGCTGACCTCTGGTTTTGCGCTTTTTCACTTCACACACAAATGCACACGCACACACACACATCCGCGCGTTCGCACGCACACAGTTAATGGATGGCACAAGGGAACGAGGAGGAGGGAGTGACCTAGAATACATACACAGCCAAGACAACAACAAAACAATGTGAGAGGCAGGCCCATACCGCGCTCCAACACAACAGCAGATAGATCTGTATGCACGTCCACGTTCTTTTGATCTGATATACAGTCATCATTTCGGGCCACCGATTATATAAAAATATAGTTCTGTTCTCTAACGGAGTAGATAAATAGATAAAACGTCTGTCTTTGTGTATGAATAAATAAAAACGTTCCCTTACCATTTCTGCTAATTAATAATTTACACTCTATTCCATTTGTATCACTCGCAAGAAGAAGAAGAAGAAGAAGAGAAAGAGAGAGAGAGACTGAGTGAGAGAGAGAGAGCAAGAGAGAGAGAGAGAAAGATCACACTTGTGAAAAGCTGCCAAGGTTACTACGACAACTGCTTCTGGGAAGCAGTGCATTATGTAGGGCCAGGAATTCTGGGTAATGCTACTTTGGACGGCAGATGAAAGCCGAGTTGTCTGCGAATGTGCGCGAGCGCTTCAGGAGAACACGCATCAGAACTGCATTTCAGCTTCATCTGAGACAAAATGTGTTTATCTGATAAAACACAAAGCCGGCTAATAGAGCAGGCCTGCACGGGCGCTGGACCAGTGGATAATCACAGCCTACCTTCTGACCAGCGTCCAGCAGCGTAAGCAGACTCTGTGTTTCATTGCTGATCTGGCCTAATGAACTGGTTTTTATGTTTTTAAGGTTAGAAAAGGGTTATGGTTTAATTAATGATTTCGAATTGTAAAGTCTATAGGATTTTAGTAGGAAGTTAATAATTTGAAGAAACAGAAGAAGCACTTAAATTCAAGCTCACTTATTATAGATTTCAATGCTTATGAGTCAGTGGGTTTTCTGTTCTTGTCTAAGCGTGCGGAAATGTGTCTACGGTAACTGACTACATGTTACAGATGTAGCAGATAGAGATTCTGTTGGAAAACAACAGTGGCATAAAAATGTGCCTGTGTTTTCCACCCTACTCTCTGCCTGCTGCCTTTATAACGTGAGGTTGATTATCACATGCAGCCGTTTCGACTTTGTCTCTCCGTATTTACTAAAAGAACAGAAAACCCATTGATCACCAACTCAACAGGAGTCTATAGGCACACGCTGAAACACCTCTCCACTGGCTTCAATTACTAGTGTGCTTTGAGGTAGAAGGGAAGTTATTGCCTGTGGTAACCGACTACAACTTATAGACGCAGCAGATAGAGATTAGGCTGAAAAGTACTGAAGCGCTCGAGCTGAGAAGTCGAAAGGTGCCACAGACAGAAAGTGTAAACCCACTGAGTCGAAACTCATGCATATTAGAAGTCAACAGGTACAAGCGAGTGTGCTTTGAGTCAGTGGGTTTTCTGTTCTTTTCTAGGCACTGGGAAATTGTCACCTGTGGTAACTGACTAGGTGCTGTAGATGGAGCAGATAACCATTAGCTTACAGAATGTTGAAAGGTTAGAGGAGGGTTATGATTTAAGTAATGATTTCGAATTGAAAAGTCAATAGGATTTCAGTAAAGTCAGTTAATAATTTGAAGAAAGAGAAGAAGCACTTAAATTCAAGCTCACTTATTATAGATTTCAATGCTTATGAGTCAGTGGGTTTTCTGTTCTTGTCTAAGCGTGCGGAAATGTGTCTACGGTAACTGACTATATGTTACAGATGTAGCAGATAGAGATTCTGTTGGAAAACAACAGTGGAAATGTTTCTTTACATTGCCAGGATTTTAGTCCAATTAGTCTGATTTTAGCAAAACAGTGGAGTACTAGTTTCTGCCAAGTCTACCTCCAACTACAATGTGCCACGCGTGTTCCAGCTAATGAACTTCTTCAGAAGTTCCTGATGGCCTGGATCAGATGCACCAACGTTATGTAAGGAAGGGCGCTGGTGGGGCGGGGGCATCATGTTAGATCCAGAACGGAACAACACTCAACAGAAACATGAAGCTTTACAGGAATTCAGTGATAAGAAAAGTTCAATAGAGCGCAAATAAGCATAAGTAGAAAATAACAACACAGAAGTAAATCATAGAAATCTAAGAAAAAACATAGAAATCCCCCTAGTGAGTAAGCCATAGGCGACAGTGGCAAGGAAAAACTCCCTCAGAGCTGGAGGAAGACACCTTGGGAGGAACCAAGACTCACAAAGGGGGACCCATCTCCCTCTGATCAAATTACTCAAACAGTACTGATATAATGACTGTACCACTATGTACTTCTGTTCAGCTGCTCAGGTGTGCTTATATAATCATAATATAACTACGATGAATTATAGTACAGAGGAAGAACAGTCAGAGTGATGATGACTGTTAATGAAGGTAGAAGGCTAGTGGTAACTAGTTAGAGTCCATGTTAATTCTAATATAGTCTATAATGGAGGTGAGGCAGCTAGTCCGAGGCTAGGTAGCTGGTATGACAGTGGGGTTTTTTTCACTGGGTTTTCTCTTCTTTTACTAAATACAGACAAAGGAGTCAGAAGGATGGCATGTGATAAGCGCCCTTGTGCTACAAATGCCAAACAGAGAAGAAGAGAATGTGGCAATTGAGCATTTGCTACAGGTGCAGGTTGAAAAGTACTGGAAAATTCTTTTAAGGCTATGATTTTAGTAAAGCCATTTGGTCTGAGGGCTGAGTTTAGTAATGGAAAGAGAATGTTCAGCCTATTTGGCTAAATGGCCGAGCATAAGGTAATAAATGTATGCACTCGCACACTCTCGCAAACATCTCATAAATGTGTCGGAGCCCTGCAAGCACTCTCACACTCTTCCTTTGTCATTCATTCAATCGTTGTCAACCTCTCACTCTCTCTCTCTTTCTCTCAAACATACACACACACATTCTGTTATATATGGAGGCATTCCCTCCCGCCTCCCCTCTGTTGCAGTCAATTTCATCACAATATCTCTCTCTCTCTCGCTCAGCCAGCGGAATATCACACAAACTTACACTACCTACACACACAGTCAGCCAACAGCCACCCATATTCATCTACCAAGCAGCCTGACACATTGACGAGTGTGTGTATTTGAGTGTGTGTGTGTGTACAGTAGGGAAATTACAAGGTGTGTATTGCAAGCTGTTTTAACAGTGATGCAATACATCCTCATAGTGGAGAGGAGAAGAATATTGTTCATATTAGTCATGCAGAATAGATGCACTCGGGACAGCTCTACTGTTTATTTAGTCTCGCGGGGCCAGACATGATCTTCCTACAAGAATATACTACTAGTAAACTTTTGGTGGTGGACTGAGGTAGAACCCGACACTAACAAAGGCACACCCCTTCTAAAGCCCGCCACCAGATTCTGCTATGCTGTACTCCTTCAATGTCTGGATTACAAATGAAAACACACTAACCAAACAAGCTAGCTAGCAGAACACTAACGTTATCTACCATTCATTCACTTGTTCAGCGTTGGGTTGTTATCAAAATCTCACACTCAGTTTGTTTCTAACCCCATATTCAGCCCAAGGTGTCATGAAGACCCCACCACACCACCGCCCTTTCTTAGCTATATATCAATGCTATGCCCACAAAAACATTTGTTAGTAGCCACTACTGGACAAGCTTTACAGAATGTCAGCAACAATCTAATTAATGAGGGGCTAGCAAATAGTGTGTAAATGGTTATACATGAAACCATACTGTATTGTTTATTTGTTTACTTTCTGCGCATAAATAAATGCTTACTATCATTGTATTAATAATATCCTGTAGACTTTTGCACAGTGCTATAATCTGTGTGTGTGTGAAAAGTCACACTGTAACTGAAGATCAGGTAGTTTTTGTCGTGTATTCAAGCTAACGTTAGCCTAAGGGCAAATTTGTTGTTGTCATCAACCTAGTGGTTACAACAGGTCAGACTTTTTAAAGATGCCAGTTATGTTAATTGATGTCTGGGAATGCTTTGTGACAAGCGACTTTCAAGAACCAACATTTAAAAATTGAAGCCAAACCCCACATGCCCTTTCCAAAGAGGCCTGGATTCCAATTCTAGCTTTCAGAAACCTGGAGATAGGAACCCTGAAATAACCAGTCTCCTCACCTCTTATCTTCTCTGAGGTGACCATGTTGGTAGTGCCATAATAACCATATGATTAGTGACCAGTTGGCAGTAAGCTTAAAGCATTAGCACCAAGCAGTGAAGTCGACTCATTGACCAGCCTGTGTGACCTCTATTAGCTAAAACAACACTATAGCTACATTAGCCACAGCTCATTAACGTAGCACTGGAAACTGGAAACTCAGCATTATGTTGTGAATGAATTCCAAGTTTTGGGGGTTGAATTTTTAGACACTGTTCTGTGAAGTTTATCCAACTGCATGAGAGCAACGTGTGTAGCTACAGCACCACAGCTATTTCGGCTACAGCTCAGTAGCATAGCATTTTAAACTGGAAACTCAACATCACATAGAAAATGTATACACAGCTCAGGGGCTGAACAGTATTTTGTCAATGTTCTAGCAATAGCGACGTAGCTACTTTAGCAGCTGCATAGCATTCTAACCTGGAAACTCAATGTCATGTACCTGATTTATACACTAATTGCAGCTGAGCAGGATATTTGCGAATGTTCTGGAAAGCTAGTCCAGCTTTGTAACACTTTCTACCAGAGGACGTGTTTACGGGCGGAGAACATATAGGCTGGATACACTGTCAAAACAAACAGGATTCAGGTTCCCTTTGATTATTGTCTGCAAAGCCTTAGGAGCATAACCGCAGTACAGCATAGCACGGGGTGTTTAAGACCAGGACATTCCAACAATCTTTCTGGTATGACATCAGTGCACTTGGTTGGGATATCTGAGCATGTGTGTGTGCGCACGTGTATGTGGGTGTGTGTGTGGTAGGAAAAGTAGTGGAATATTGAAACAGTCGTGAATTATCTACTTGCTACACGTGACTCACTTGCATACACAAAGTCCATCACAACCATATTTGTCATCCCATGAACGACTCCCATCCTGAAAGCAATTCATATTTCAGACTCCTCGGTGCACCTGATTGGGGTATCCGTGTGTGGTGTATGGAGGAGAATGGAACATTCTAATAGTCATAAATTGGCCACTTACTACACATGACTCACTTAAGCGCCTCATGCGCACACAAAGGAAAACCTTGTTACTTCACCGCAACCATCTTTGTAACCCCATAAAGTAATGAAAACAATTCAAAGAAAAAAAAACAGAATCCCACCAATTCTGCGGTGATGACATCATGCTGTGGGTGAGCAGAGATTTCCATTTCTCTTTGTTTTGCCTGATTTTTCACATCTGTCCTGTCGTATTCTTTTTCTCATTCACAAAGCCAAGCACTGCGGTACAGCGACGGCAGCGTGGCTCTCTGACAATCCAAACTTTTCTTGTTTTCAAGTCCTACGCTTGCAAATATCAGAGCAAGTCTCAAATAAAGCACACCCAGGGTCCTACGAGCGGTGGATCTGTGTGGGTCTTCGGCGTGAGAATGTGGAGTGCTCCTCTGGGCAATTCAGGCACAACAGATGTTCGCTCATATGGTGCTTTACAGTAGATGGATGGTCAGAGGCAACGGAACAGCAACAAAGGAATCGTTCTTGATTTGATGCTTCTTCTCGCCACACTGCTCACATCTTATACACATCTTATCTGTGGTTCTATGATACTGTTAAACATGAAATTAGAACCCCTCTACGTCCCCTCGGGTGTTTATATCTTGAAATGACTCCTACAGTCTTTACTCAAAGCTAATTAAACCTATTATTTTCATTTCCTATGTTCATAACTACTAGAACTACTGGAAAACATAATATCTTTCTTCTACTGTGCTCACTGTGTTCACCCTCTGTCTAAAAACGCTCTGTTAGAGCTCCTGTGTCTTTAAGCTCTGCCTCTCAATGAGCACAGTACGTTCTGACTGGTTAGCTTGCCCACTCTACTCTGGTTTTGGCCCCCCCACAGCGCTGTGGCCATTCTTATAATGGCGTCGGGTCTGCCAGATCCAGAAAGTCAGGTGGAACAAGTTGGTAAACCGTTGTAATTTAGTTTTCGCAAGATAAGTTTGAACTTTTTTAGCACTCTTTGTGTTGCAACTGTGTTGCAGGATGAAGATGAAGTGTTTCAGGCAGCTGAGAAAAACTGGTTTCTGTCGAAGAGAGTTTTTCCCTTTGGCGTGTACTTTAGACTTTATAACTTCACAGACCATTAACGTGCAAAAAGCAACACGAGACACTGAAGGCAAGAGAAAACCTGGAAAAGCATAAAAGCACATCTAATTCATTTGAAAAGAAGAATTTTTTTAACAATTCAAATCAGACAAAAATGTATTCTCTTGCATATAATCTTGTTTTGCAGAAGAACACACATCCTACATATCGTTGCTGTCCAGTGAAAAACATGTCGATTTGTCGATTTTGAGTTTTATACATTATTTGAATAGGCCAATTATATCGTGTAAACAAATGACAAATGGACCAATAGAAATGCTCCGAAATAGCCTGGAAAAAATTCTGGTTCCATTGACTTACATTGAAAATAAAGTATGTTTTTGGTCTCTCCTCTAAAGTTGCAATTTTAGAGATACTTGTTTTTCATTGGACAGTGACGATATCATTGCTGTCCAAAGAAAAACATGCATCTCGATTGATGTCCATTTATATTTATCCACACCGTTTGATTGCTGCAGTTGCCGTTTACATTGAATTAAACTGCATCATAAATGGACCAATAGAAATGCTCCAAACTAGTTTGAAAAAAAAACTTCGTTCCATTGACTTACTCTAAAAGTAAAGACAGTTTTATTCTCTCCTGTAAAGCTGCCATTTTGGAGATTCTTGTTTTTCTTTGGCCAGCCACGATATTTCTGCCACATGCTTTGTCAGTTCTTGACATTTAAACAAAGTAAGAAAACGCTGTGAGCGCAGACTCAAACCTGGTGGCAGGCTACTGAATGTAAATCGACTCCAAATGTAATTTATTATGTAACTAACCATGTAATTACCATGAAACGGGATAACTATAAATATTTAGATAATGTGAACTGAATTACCCACAAAGTAAATAATAACTCTAGTCCTGTAACAGTTAAAACCCCCGTCATTCATCATCCTGATTCGGCACAGGTGTGCCCGTAAACCTTTTCTGTAACTTATTTTGGGCCAGTTTCTTCCAGAACAAAGTGCTGTGCCGCACTGATGAATGAGGCTCACAGCGTCGCTCCCTGTCTGATCACTGTTTCTCCCTTTCTCTCTGCTTATCTGAGGCAAGAGTTAAGTGCTGATAAGCTACCCTCACAGCAGCTAGCAACGACACTCAGTGTTTAGCAAGAGCGTGTGGTGAGGGTGGGTTCATTTAGAGCGTGTTGTGGGTTCCCCCTCTTTTTGTGTGAAGTCTGAAAGCAGGGAAAAGAAAACACACGCACACAACCTGATATTTGGTATGTAGCTCCTGTTTGTTTTCCATCCCTAGGCAACACTGTTATTTCCTGGTGAGGGTTTGCCTGATAGTCGCACTGACGTGCACTCACTCTCTCTCGGTTCTCCCTCCTTGTGTTTCTTTCCCTCTTTGCTTTACCACCCCCTCACTCGCTAGACAGAAAGTTGGGCAGGAGATCCTGAATGATAGCAGGAAAACATGAGAGTCTCACTCCGTGGGTTACTTACTGCAACTAAGTTCTCCTTACAGCTGCTGGGAAAAAGCTCTATTAGGATATTCACTATATATATATATATATATATATATATCTTCAGTGCTAGCCTTCACTGAACAGCTATTTTTTAGGCACAATATAATGCAGCCAATCAGAATACAGATCATTTGGATACATTATTAAAGGAGCAATATGTAAAAGGACACTACCTATCAAATTCATATTTCAAACAATAGGGGGGCAACATACAACATATCTTTAGTCTAGAAGAAACGTTGTGAGCTTAGCATTAACTATATTCGCCAATAGTGTCCCCAGAGGCGGAAAGCAGCGAGAATGCTAACACCTGTTTCTATTTACAGCACATATTTCGTGGATTCTTGGTGGTTGTTTTATTGATTGCTTGCCAAGAGCTCAAGCCATCATTGCTTTTACTCTTCCTTGTATCGACTCTCTTTACGCAACTGATGTAATCATGGGCAGCACCTTTAACAATTAACAAGAGGTTAGAAAACACTGTTGCGTCTGCTTCTTCATCCTCCCATGTTGGACTGATAAGACTCAACAATACAGTGGCTCACTATTGTCTCGTGAAGTACAAAGTGGTATTAGGAGACCAGGGGTACTATCAGAATGG
Source organism: Megaleporinus macrocephalus (assembly GCA_021613375.1). Lineage (NCBI taxonomy): Eukaryota > Metazoa > Chordata > Actinopteri > Characiformes > Anostomidae > Megaleporinus > Megaleporinus macrocephalus. The sequence goes on along the minus strand of CM038708.1, from coordinate 24,744,305 downwards.
TTATTTCTTTATATGCTGCTGATATTTGTAGTTTATTGAGGAATGGTTTAAACTAAGAATTTTACATATAGCTCCTTTAAAGCAAGCACAACAGCATGATTGACCTAGCGATGTAAACTGTTTTTGGTATACAAACCCACACGATGTCCTTAAGAAAAAATTATCTTTTTCTTAAGCTTGTTCTCAAACTAGGAACCACTGAGGAACCTTTATCTTTAAAAATGTACTTACGAATCCGTGTGCGTGCATGCACGTGTGTGTGAAGGCGACTGGGAAAAAGGTGCCAATTACTTCATGTAATGAGCGTAATAAGTCAAATGGCACTTCCCACACTCTCCGAGTGAACAGCATGCACTTTGCTGCTAATGGCTTGATATGATTATATCACAAGTAAATGGGTCCTTGCTGTTTGAGAGCTAGTAAAAGATCCAACCATGACTGCTGACCACCAGGAGACGTTTACCTCCTTTCACCCAACAGCTGGCCTTGGCTAACACATTCAAGGCCAAATTCTCTCTCTCTCTCTCTCTCTCTCTCTCTCTCTCACTCTTTCTCTTTCTCTCTCTCTTCATCTGCATGCCCCTACCCCCTGCCTTCCTCTCTCTCTCACTGGGACACACCATATGGCTCTGTATTGCAGATACAGCAGCCTCCTTCTCTTTTCCAGGAAGAGAAAGACAGCGGCTCGGGCGGTGACACAAACCCTCACTTACTCCTTGACACAGAAAGGCATGCGCAAAAGACGGCTCTGGGGACAAAAGCGACCTCTCGGTTACCTCTCCGCTCACACTTTATTCAGTGATCTCATCCTTAAAGGCCGTCGGTGAGATGAAAGTTCACACACACTGTTGTTGTTTTCCGTTCCAGCTCCACTTTGAGGTGGATCCAAGTCTGCGCTGAGCCGGGTGACGGCTACCCTGCCACTTTCAGCGGGCTTAGATCTGAGCAGCGGCGCGCATTCCAGCTCGCCCTTTTTGCTTTTTCTTCTTTCTTCACCAGCGACTTCAAAGCGCTCTGACTAATTTGGCCGTAGATCAGTTCAAAAAAACAGAAGAAAAAAAATAGAAAGATCCGGTGCAGGAAACCCACCGTGGGTGTAGCTCAGACAAGCCACATGTCATTACAAAGTGGTCTCAGAAAGCATTTCTTACAATAATAATAATAATAATAATAATAATAATAATAATAATAATAATAATAATAATAATAATAACAACAACATTGGAAGTAATCTTTCTCCATGCTATATTGCCTTTCATTAAATATTTTTTTAAAAAAATCATTCAACACTCTACCTAGCAGCATATAATCAATTACCACTCCCAATAATTCCACTGTATTTAGAAAATAATTGAAACCTGGCAAACTCAGACAATCCCTTTAAATGTGGTCTATTATGCTTATCTTCAATGTTCAAAATGTTATGTTTAGGATCTATCAGAACAGATGTGCATGTTCACCAAAATACACGAAATTTCTCATAATGCCCATCAGTATTCATTCCCGATTAAACCAGTGGGCCCTGATTGATCAGCTTGACCGTTCTTTACCGTTAATCAACTGCGATATCGGGCGTCAAGTTGACATTATAGAGCCCTCACATAAGCACATCTACAGGCAGACTTGCTAAGCAAAGCTTCCTTCAAATTCATTTATATTAAATAAAGTGCTTTGACCAGTGAGCACCCGGTTTTGGAGGTTTGTGCGTGTTTCACCATCGTGTGTTGTCACTTACAGTGTGTCAAGCATTAACCTAGCTTTACACCGGCATCAGTTCTGCAGTATCCCTTTGAGTCAGAGTCTGATCCTGAAAGTCAGTTACAACAAGTTGGTAGACCTGATCCACACTTTGCAAGCTACACTGGAGCAGAACGTTTCATAGTGTGTTATATGATGACATCACCTTGTAACAGACAAAGGCTCCAAAAAAGGGGTTTCAGGCAGCTGAGGAACGAGGCTTGTGTGGGAGAGAGTTTTTCCCTCTGCTATGTACTTTGGGCTTTGTGACTCTGCAGACTGTTTACAAGCACACAACGCTACATGGCACACTGGAGGAAAGAGAAAATCCAGAATAGCACAATAGATCCCCTTTAAGCTTGTGACTAATTCCTCAGCATAAGAAAAGCAGAACTGTTTAACAGGTGCAGCCGCCGTCGCTCTTGCCTCAGACGTGCAAAGACACCTCCAGTTCCTCAAAGCCCAGCCATTAATAATCAACTTACAGCCTCACAGACCCCCTGCGTACAGGTTTCCTGCGTTTAACACGCTTGGATTGATTATATATCCACACCCCCCCTCCCCCATCTCCACCACCACCACCACCACCTCAACACACACATTTAATTCCTATATCACAGTGAGAGAAACACCTCTGAGAACGCTGACTGAGAGGAATGTCATGCCATAGCCGGTCTCAGGAGTGTCCGCTGAGGTTACCGGTCACTAAGCGCCATAAGGATGAGGGCGGGGTCACTGCCTGCATGAATATTCATGAGCACTAATTAGGAGTAGGTAAAGATGTTGGCTCTTTTATGCACGCTGCACCGAAGAGTCACCATACAAAGAGGTGTCACAGTTCATCAGGAAATCGGTCTGCTTTAGAGAGGGATGGACACTTCCCAGCCACATTCCTAGACTTCTCCTTTATCCAGCACTTTCCACACCAACATGCAAGGTTTGTTTAAAATGAGCACCTTCAGTCTATTCAATGATATATATACACACCAGAGAACAACAACAGCAGCAACCAGAAAAAAAAGATGACACAGGCTTGAATCTGCTATCACAGCACAGTAAGCGAGGTGTGTTTAAGCAAAATCCTAACAAAGCGAAGGGGGGCGTTGCCTACAGCATGACGCTCAGCAGACCTCTTTAGTTAATTGGCTGGGATTATTGAACGACGGGGCAACACACACACACACACACACACACACTCAAACACACACAGTAGCCCTATAAACGGGACTGCTTGTATATGTGAACCAGCGCGTCTTTAACCCAATTTCGATCAGCAGTCTACTAAACCAGCAAGACTCTAATAAAGACTCGGACTTATTCTGCCACTTCCTTTAATCCCATTACGTATTCCACTCGCTTAATCCCGCGCGCGCGCACACACACACACACACACACCCTCTGTGCTGTGTGTCAGTAGGATTGCAAACCCCTATCTATCTATCTATCTATCTGCACCCCCCACCAAACCTAACACACACACGCGCGCGCGCGCCCCCGCCCCAACCTCTTAAACTCCTGCACCGGCGCCTGAACCGGGCGCTGACGTCCGCAGAGCCGCGCTGTCTGTTCGCCTTTTGTCTACAGCGGCGGAGATCAGCCTCGCTCGCTCCGGCTCAGCAGAAGCACATGCCTGCCGCTGCTCAGCAAAGTGGGGGGCTTATTTATTATATTATATCGACTCGCCTCAGCAAATCCTCAGCCGTGGGAAAACAAAGAGCGGCTCCTGAAGATGCAGCACATGCAGTGACAAGACTGATTCGTGAACACGCTCCACTGTGACGTAGCCGTTCTTTAACACATCGCATTGTGACATGACGACCCTCTTTAACAGAGCGCGTGGTGACGCCACGGTCTTTAGCGATCCTTTTCATCGCTGTGCATGTTGTCGATGTGGGGATATGAAGTAGTCGCTAAGTACCGTCAACATCAGCAGCCCAGCTCGTGCAGTCAAATAGCGCGGGTTCGCCCTCATTCCGCTCACGAGAGAGAATGGGAGAGAGACATAGAGAACGGGAGAGAGAGAGAGAGAGACGCTTGTATGCACTCCTACTGCAAGTCTACTCACATCGTAAGCTAACGCCGGTGTGTGGCTTCTCGATCAAGTTTCCAAACGCTATGAGATGCTGAAACACGTGAGCGCGTTCGTTCTCCAGTGCACAAGTTTAAAGTGGGTCAGAGATAAAGTGAAACAACACAGGCGCGCGCTGAAGTTTTAATGACTCGGTGCTCATTAATACCCCCCCTCTCAACCATCACCCCAACACACATAAAGACTCACGTTCAGACGCACACAGACACACACATCCAAAGCTTGTATTCAACAACAATTAACTCACTAGTGGGTCCATGCGAGGTGAGTCTAGCCGCTGGGAGACCAGGAGCATCTTGGAGTGCTGGTACTCGGCGGAGCCACCGTTAAATCCACTTTTGTTTCAGTGTGTCAACCCTCACAGCAATAAAACAAGATATCAGATACAAATAAAAAAAGAGGGGGGACGTTTAAAGAAGGAGTCGCGAAATCAGGTCCCGCGGCGGCTGCTAGTCGAGCACGAAAACGACAAGAAAAAAATAAAACGGAGAATCGATGCTAAACACACACACACAGCGAGCTAATATGACATTGCCGTTCAAGTGAATGGAGGCAAAGTTGGTCCGCTCTGATAGCAGCTAACGACTACAAACTCAGCTCACATCTGCGGCCACTTGCGAGAGCTGCTCTCACTGCCTTCCGGACTGGAGGGCGGAGTAAAACCGGAGATAGGAGGAGGAGAAGGAGGAGGAGGAGAAGACGCTGTTGTTGTTTTTTTCCTACCCGCATTCCGCTTTCAAAGGAAAAAGTGTCCGGGTCCCTTTAAGAGATTCCCCGCCCGTTTTCAGACGAGACCCGCCCCCTGCGCGCTACGATTGGCTACTAGCGTTCTGCGGCTTGAGCTACGATTGGTAAATAGCTCAAACGCTCAGGCGTGATAATAAGCTGGCAGCCAACCCTAGCCCAGGGGGCGGGGTTTGTCCGAAAACGAGTGGCTTTTATGGAAAACGAGTGGGGAAACTTGTTAAAGGGACACACACGAGAGTTAAAAGGAGATTAGCAGCGCGCCAATGAAAGAAAACACAAAAGAGACAGCACAGCGTGAACGAACAACTTGTTAATCTATTAGCACTGTGCTAGCGACTAATTTTGTTTTACAGCAAGGAAAAGGCAGTGATCCAACATTATTATTATTATTATTATTATTTTATTATTATTTAGTAAAGGGTATAAAGGGTAAATATCCTACTATTTTTTGGCAAACTTATAAAATGTGTGTGGTTTTATGTACCAAACATGGCCACTGTTCATTTAACATGACAGTTTCCCAATCTCTCCTAATTCTTAAGAATGAAGCCGGATGTTTTGTTACTGCGCCTTTAAGACTGAACTAAACTAAATGATCTGTGTTCTGATTGGGTGTGCTGTACTAGGCACTCAGAGCTGAAACACCCCTTGGAGCTCCTATATGAGTGGGTGGTGCTGAACGGCTGTAGGCTGAATAGGTGAGTATATGTAAATTAGCCAGTTCCTGTGACATCACAAAAATTGTCATTTCAAAACAGGATGTTTTTGCAGCGTTTTCATCCATAAGCTGCACTGACTGGGGAGAGAGTAAGAGTGTATTGTAAAACATAAACATTATTTTGGAATCCTTTAAAAAAGCAGAAAACAATTGGTTTTGCATGATATTAGTCTTGTAACTGCAAAGAAAAGTGAGCTTTGAATAAATATAAGATTAAACATAATTAATGCATTTTACTTGAGCCTAAAGCCTAGCTGACTTCAGAATGTAGTTCTCTAATTCAAATACAGCTATATTACATCTAAATACAAGTTCCAATCTTGATCAAAATTGATTCATGCAGAGGTGAAGTAGTTTTTTTACTGAAGGACACTTGAGTCCTTACCTATAGACAAATGAATAAGTATTTGTAAATAACAAAATCAAGAGTAAAGTGGAAAGCTCCAGTTAGTCTTAACAAAAATTCATAACTTCACACAACACACAACACACAACACATGTCCTTAATTTTGTTTGAGTAGCCTAGTATCTCCCAATATGAAACATGGACAAAGCATATAAAGAGGGCTGTTACAGTACAGCAGCACTGAGTTACTGAGTAACACAACTACACTAATATCAACATCAACAACAAGACAATAAACAATAACAATCCTCTTAAGAGCCACTTTGCATAACCACAACCCATAAGCTCCTCATGGCAGCAGACACCAGCATATATATATATATATATATATATATATATATATATATATATATATATATATATGTGTGTGTGTGTGTGTGTGTGTGTGTGTGTGTGTGTGTGTGTGTGTGTGTGTGTGTAATGGCAATTGCTGACCCCAATGGAGATGGAGGTACATAAGTGCTGCTTTATAAATGAAAATAAATAATCAGAGTTCAATTGGAGTAAATAGGGCAATTGTAATTAATTCCGATTAACCACACAAAATAATGGGATTCATTATTGTAATTGTCTGTCAGTCCAATGTTCAAATGTAATTTATGCGGGTTTAATTCCAAGAAAAAATTGAAATAGAACAACAATAACATCTGAGGATAAATTAGTCAGTGTACGCTAGATTACATAGGCCTGGAATTTCTTTATCACTACTTTTCTGATTTAGAGATTTAGAGATTTAGAGAGAGAGAGGTAGACCTACTTCTTCATGCTGTAATGGGTAGTCTAGTCTCTCTGTCTCTCTCTCTATCTCACACACACACACACACCTAGCTGGCACAAGGAGGAGTGCATGAGAAACCTCAGTGGAGGCAGTGTGCTGCAGCTCTGGCACAAACACAAAAGGAAGAGTGAGAGAGAGAGAGAGAGAGAGAGAGGAGAGAGCAAGAGAGTGCAATGATCCCATTACTGCACCTGGAGTCAGAAGAGTTTAGATTACAGAGCACAATACTCTGTGTGCGTGCGTGCACACACACACACGACACACACACACACACACACACACACACACACACACACACACACACACACACATGCACTGTGTAGTGAGAGAAAATGTAATTGCATGTGAACTTAAAGTATAGTAATACAACCCAACTCATCCTAGACAACAACACATTGTATGTGCATACATACGTGTGTATCCAGTGCTGCGCTAATTCATAGTCATTTAATTGGAGGTTTTATCCGACATCTAGTGAAAAGTACAAGTTATCTATTTTTCAGGAGATAAAATAAAAGATAATCCACTTGCTTCACGGAGGAGAAAGTCAAAGGAATAAATGTGAAAAAACAAGTGTTTCCAAAACTGGAGTCAAGAGAAAATGGGACTCCTAACCACAGCGTAGGAGCAGCTAGACCACCGAGACTCGCGTCATCAGATTAACAGTACATATCTTTGAGAGAGAAAGAGAAAAAATTCCACAGGTGTGTAGATGTGTCCATCCGTCCCCAGTTCATCGCTGTGAGTCTGAAAGCATGTGTAGCTGTCTAGTAGCCCTCAATGAGAAAAGAAAACAGAAAATAAAGACAAACGTTTACAAATCAAACACAGAAGCTGCTGGTGTTCTCAGAACAATGGACTGACCACTCTGGAGTCCAGACCTCAATACACTGAAAGTGTTTAGGATGGTTTCAGTTATGACAGTTGAAAAATACAAGCAACATGTACAACTTTGGAGGTGTGGAGAAATGTCCCTGCCGATCTCTTTGAAAAACGAGGAGCGAGTCTCCTGAAAAGAGTGGAAGCTGTAATGAAGGCATAGTTGTTGAGGCTTCTGTGTAATTGTCTGTAAAATATATGCTTTCTGTTTTTTCCTGAAGCCGAAAAATGAATAACTTGTAATTAAGTGTGTTTTAATGGTGTCTGTCTTTTTCACAGCACTGTATGTTCCACATATAACAACACACACTTTTTTGCTGATCCATCAAATGGCTATGAATACACACACACCCACACACACACACACACACCACTGTCTCACTGAGATAGCAATCTCAAGTATTCAGACACTCCCTGCTGCTCCTCCACACGCGTCAGGTTACAAATATAAAACTATTTGCAACTGAAGAACTTTATAAATCTTTCTCTCTCTCTTCTCTCTCTCTCTCTCTCTCTCTCTCTCTCTCTCTCTCTCTCTCTCTCTCTCTCTCACTCATTCATCAATGTCATTTATCAGTCTCAACAGTAATCCCTCAATCCCACCTTCATTCATTCTCTCTGCTCTATACTTTCAGCTGGTTGGCCTTTATAACCCCCTTCCCCCCCTCTGCCCTTGTAAGTTACTGTATAGTGTGTAGTCTGGTGTCTACAACAATGCTACAGTTGTGAAAACAGTGGGAAATAGGGCAGAACATACACAGCAATATTTATATATCAACATTACTGAACTCTGTTAAAGTCTGAGTAGACTGTTAATGAGATGATCAGTAATTAATGTCAGTGTTACTGAACTCTGTTAAAGTCTGAGTAGACTGATAAATCAATGTGATCAGTTATTAATGTCAGTGTTACTGAACTCTGTTAAAGTCTGAGTAGACTGATAAATCAATGTGATCAGTTATTAATGTCAGTGTTACTGAACTCTGTTAAAGTCTGAGTAGACTGATAAATCAATGTGATCAGTTATTAATCTCAGTGTTACTGAACTCTGTTAAAGTCTGAGTAGACTGATAAATCAATGTGATCAGTAATTAATCTCAGTGTTACTGAGCTCTGTTAAGTCTGAGTAGACTGATAAATCAATGTGATCAGTAATTAATCTCAGTGTTACTGAACTCTGTTAAAGTCTGAGTAGACTGATAAATCAATGTGATCAGTTATTAATCTCAGTGTTACTGAACTCTGTTAAAGTCTGAGTAGACTGATAAATCAATGTGATCAGTTATTAATCTCAGTGTTACTGAACTCTGTTAAAGTCTGAGTAGACTGATAAATCAATGTGATCAGTTATTAATCTCAGTGTTACTGAACTCTGTTGAAGTCTGAGTAGACTGATAAATCAATGTGATCAGTTATTAATCTCAGTGTTACTGAACTCTGTTAAAGTCTGAGTAGACTGATAAATCAATGTAATCAGTTATTAATCTCAGTGTTACTGAACTCTGTTAAAGTCTGAGTAAACTGATAAATCAATGTGATCAGCTATTAATCTCAGTGTTACTGAACTCTGTTGAAGTCTGAGTAGACTGATAAATCAATGTGATCAGTTATTAATCTCAGTGTTACTGAACTCTGTTAAAGTCTGAGTTGACTGATAAATCAATGTGATCAGTTATTAATCTCAGTGTTACTGAACTCTGTTAAAGTCTGAGTTGACTGATAAATCAATGTGATCAGTTATTAATCTCAGTGTTACTGAACTCTGTTTATGTCTGAGTTTCAATGCATGGCATTAAAATCACACAGTGCCATATGTTATAGTCAATTATAGTCTTATTACATATGGTACATAGTTTGCTTAGTTTATGAGCAACAGTGGACAAGCAAGTGATAAAAAATAAAATAAAATAATGTAGAATGTAAGTAAATTCTTTATAATAAGTGATTTTTTGTTTAGTTTATTAATATAAATATACATTAATAGAAGAGTCACATGAAGGGGTCTTATTAATATGTAATCTAAATAAATTGTTTATGCATTGTAATGGTGCGTGATACTAAATACATGATTTGATATTATAATATAATAGCATGATATTATCCACTATACATTATACAACACATTTTTAGACTGGATTTACTTTAAATGACCAATAACACCCCAATACAATAACACCCCAATGACGTTAGGCTTAATTAATGACAGTTTTAGCTAAACTTGAACATAACTCAGTCAGTACCTGGTCAGCTATTTTGAACAGTTATACACACATAAAATTATAATATTTTGTTCATTAAAACACAAGTTTTACCAAAAATGTGTTTACTACACACTCATTTTCAGACTTTGAGACACATTTACTTTGAACTCCGTCAACTTCACCTTAAAATATTTTTTAAAAAGAGCATATCTTTATTATTTTAGAGAGGTCATTACTAAATTACTAATTGTATTATAATATAATAATTCTAAATATCTGAAGTCTGAATAATGGATTAATTTGCTCTTAAACACTATCATCTGACTGCAGAACTGACAGAATGGCCTAAAGAGAGAGAACGAGAGAGAGAGCGAGAGAAAGAGAGAGAGAGAGAGAGGGAGAGGGAGAGAGAGAGAGAGGGAGAGGGAGGGAGAGAGAGAGAGAGAGAGATACATTCTCCTGTGTAGTCTCAGAAAGATGTGGGAACTTACAGAGATGTCACAGCAGTGTGAGATTTGACAAGTAGAGAGAGGGAGAGAGAGACATACAGACATAAAGAGAGACAGAGAGCGAGAGAGAGAGAGAGAGAGCGAGACTGAGAGAGGTGGCAGAAGAGTTGAAACAGAGTGCTTCTTCCACAGAGAGTGTGTTTGTACAGTGATGTCACTCATACCAGAGCACTTAGGACAGTTATTTACTGCTGTTCTTTCTCAATTGTTTTCTTCATTGTTTATTCACTATCACCTTTTCCTGTCACTCCCTTTAAGCCTGTATTGTCTCGTAGACTGGCTGCAGTCACGTAACTCACTGTGTTTATGGCTCCTGTGCTCATGCACTATTAGCAGTAGTAAGTGAGCTCTAGACCCCCCCCCCCCTCAGTCAGTGTGAGGCATTCTATCTCAGCCAACAGGGATTTAATGTGTACAAATATATGCATATATAATCAGTCGCAACCCCCCCACACCCAACACCCCCCACCCACAAACATACACTTCAGAGCCATCATCCAGATGGCTGACAGAACCAAATTGCTGGCTACATATTGCTTCATTCGATGCCCGATTCATTCAATTAAGCTGATGACTGTTGAGCGGGGCTTTGGAGGGGCTGAAATTACAGATTCACACACACTCACACACACTTGTATAGCAATCTTTGTGGGGTATTTTTATTGGCTCGCAGTATGTACGGGTAACATTATGGCTATTTCTTTCATTTATTATATCAAAAAGGTTTACATCTTTGCAATCAGGTCAAAAACAGTTTAATAAATCTTCATAATGTACAAACATTTATACCTACCAGGCGTCCAGCAGTGACACTGAGGTGTTTAAAAACTCCTGCAGCACTGCTGTGTCTGATCCGCTCACACCAGCACAACACACACTACCTCTGCAGTGCTGAGCATGATCCAACACCCACATAATCCCTGCTCTGTGGTGGTTCTGTGAGGGTCCTGACCATCAAAGAACAGGGAAAGGCTGGATTAACAAAGTATGCAGAGATGCAGATGGACTACAGTCTGTAACTGATAAAATGGGCAGTGAGTGTAGATACAAGGAGACGTACCCTTGTGGCTAGTGGGTGTATATACACAAATGAGCCAAAATATTGCAACAGTCTACCTGATATGGCGTTGGTCCCCATTATTAAAGAGCTCAGCTATTTATGTTGGACTGTAAATTGGATCAAAAGTTTATCAATGTCCATAAAATTCTGCCCAAAACATCTCTGACCTACTGAGGCATGGCCTTTACAAGACTTCTGAAGATCAGGAAAACATTAGCAGCAGATCCTTTAAGATCTCTAACCAGGAGATGCTGTGGATTGAACTTGTTGTTCCAGCACTTCTCAAAGATACTTGACCTGGGAAATCTGGCAGGGCAACACCTCAGACTCGTCGCTCTGCTCCTCAAACCATTCCGAACAATGTGTGCAGTGTGGCAGAGCGTATTCTCCTGCTGAAAGAGGCCACAGACAATGGAGACTAGCACACTATGTAGGATTGTACCTGGTCTGGAACATTGTTTAGGTAAGTGGCATGTGTTAAACTAACGTCCATGAATACGTGGTCTCAGGGTTTCCCAGCAGAACTGTGCATCACAGCAGCCCTTCTCACGGTTCTGACCAGGCAGGATAGCCTTTAGTGCTCTCACGCATTCCCAATACCATATTGCTGGTTCAAGATTTGTGCACCATAGGTAGGTACTCACTAGTGCAGACTAGGAGCACTTCTTAAACCTTGCTGTTTCTGAGATGCACCAGCTCAGTTGTCTGGTCGTAACGATTTATCCCTCATCAAAGCCATTCAGATCTTAGTTTACTATTTTGTAGTAAATAAAAGAACTGCTAAATATGAGAATTACACCAAGTGTAAGCTGCTCCTTTAGTTTCTTTACCCATCCATATCTTTTTTGTGTCATCAAAATCTATAAACTGATTTGACCGTTTAAAGTTTATTTGACTTTGAGAACTAACGGTTGTTTACCCAGACCTTGACATACAGCATTGTTCTGAAATATTCAGTGCTATTCACGTATCTATATAGTTATTATAATTATTATTAATGTAGCATCCTGTTTCTGGTTTATTTGTCCAAGGGGAATGCAGGAGGCGTGGATAAGCAGAGCGGCAGCGGGGAGCGCCACAGATAATGCGGGACATGCAGTAAAAGAGACTTTCAAAATGTAAACGTTGAAAAAAGTATTTAAGTATTTGAAAGTGTATATTTCAGGATGAACAGACCAACAGAAATCATTCAAACCTGCTTGAAATAATATCTCTTTCAATGAATTTGCATTAAAATGTTTATTTTTTATGTAAAGTTGCCATTTCAGAGAAAGAAGGTAAGAGGGCTGCTCTTTACAGTCCACCAGTACTGTGTGTGTGTGTGTGTGTGTGTTTGCTCATATGCTTCAGTCTGAAATGGCATATGTGTTTTTGTTTGTGTATGTTTATGTGTGTCAGGGATAAATAATTAATATCTTGGCCATAGTTTGGCCCCCCACTTCCCTCTGGTTACGGCAGACAAATGGAGTGGCAAAACAAACCCCTCAAAACAAAGAGAAAGAGAGAGAGAAGTAAGAGAGAAGGTAACAAGAAAAACAAAGAGTGATAGAGAGATAGTGAGAAATACAGTGTAAGAAAAGGAGTAATAAAGGAGGGGAGCGAAAGAGACAACAATATGGAGCAAGACAAAAAGAGAATAAAATAGAAAAAGGAGAAGGAGAGAAAAACGAGGGAAATATGAAAAAGAGAGGGTGAATGAGAAGAGAGAAGGAGAAACAGAAAAAGAGAAGGAGAAAATCCTAGGCAGAGACAAGATAGCAAGAGTGTGACAGAGAAAAGAGATATGGAGAAAGGGGGAGAGAGTGAACGTAAGAGTGAAATGAAGAGAGAACAGGCGAGAGTGAGAGAAAAAAGAAGGTGGAGATGCACAGAGACGAGAGAGAGAGAGAGAGAGAGAGAGAAAGACAAAGGTGAAAAGAGAGAGAGAGTCCAGATAGAAAGAGAGAGAGAGAGAGAGAGAGAAAGACAAAGGTGGAGAGAGAGAGAGAGTCCAGATAGAAAGAGAGAGAGAGAGAGAGAGAGAGAGAGAGAGAGAGAAAGACAAAGGTGAAAAGAGAGAGAGAGAGAGAGTCCAGATAGAAAGAGAGAGAGAGAGAGAGAGAGAGAGAGAAAGACAAAGGTGAAAAGAGAGAGAGAGAGAGAGAGTCCAGATAGAAAGAGAGAGGGGGGGTGAGAGAGAGAAAGACAGACAGAATGACATGAGCGAAAAAAATGCATCATGAGTTTCTTCCGAGTTAGTTTGGCAGAGCTTTCTGGAACATTGTGTTAATGATTAATAAAGTCAGAGGAATTCCACGCCTGGCAGCCTCTCAACATAACCCCCCTCACCCCCCCCCGCATTCCCCCCAGCAGCCCCCCCTGCACGTCCCATGCTAGACACACACACGCGCACACCAAATGCCTGACAAGACTCTTCACCATCCTCCCCCTCCTGTCTCCCCCCACCCCTCTCTCTCTCTCTCTCTCACTCTCTCTTCTCCCTTTAGGCCAGAAGACAGCCAAAATCAGCATGGACAGTTGTCAAGGTAACCTCTATGCAATCTATTTGCCCACCTCTCCTCTCCTCCGCCTGACCAAGGTCAGAGCTCCCTTTCTTTCGTTGCCGTTTTTGTTCGGCCAACAACGGAGCCAGAACGCCCCTCAAAAACCATCATTAGTACAGCACCCAATAGGACTGAAAAAAGAACAAGAATACAACTTTCCAAACCACCAGCCGAACACCGCATTCACACGGCTCCTACTCGGAGGCCTCCTGAAGCACCATACACACACACACACACACGCTTGCTAGAAGGCCCTCTCTTTAAGCATGGAGAGATTAGTGAATATAAAGACCCCCTGCCAGGAGGCACCTCTCAAAGTGAAATAAATGCAGTGTGTGAAAAGAGAACGAGGGCTAAATAGAACAAGAGGAGAAATGAATGGAGGGCATTTTGCAAACCAAGCGCACATTCTCCTTCTCCCGTATCTCTCCCTTCACAAGCCACTTAGTTATCCTGATTTATGGCATGTCCATGCAGCGGTACATCTACTAGTCTATGTCTGAATCGGACTCAGATTTTTAAAACAAGACCTGACAGCAAGTCATCAGAACAGAACCAGAACGCATCTGTATTAGAGGAGAAACAAAGGTTAACTTTAACGTCTGTTAAGCTAACAAGCTTTCAGTCAGGGTACTGTTTTCCATTTCTATTGATCTGCTATTGATCTGTTCATCATTACATGTCCGCACAGTGTAAAGCACAGAAAAGTGGTTTTACAGTAACAACAGTGACGTGGAGGTTCATAGTGTGAGTGTGAGGGAGAATCACTAGTGTATTATTATTACCAAAACTTAACACTATATCAGTTGGCAATCATTTATTTCAGACTTTCAGGATAATTTAATCGTTTAGATCTAAACAAAGTCATTGATTGCGGAGAAAGTTACAGACTCTGATCTCTTTATAGTGGTGCTGATGGGAACCAGACGTCACAATGCCTGCAACACAAGCATTTTATTTACTGTCCAGAACCACCAGTGAACCTTCACGTCTTCTGAATTTTTATATCATCTCTGTTTTTAATTTTTCTATATCAATTGAACAGCTGACCATGGTTTCCTATGAAAGTTTCATGATGAATGCACCAATCGAAATGCTCCACAATCACATGGAATAAACTCTCGTAATATGAAGGTACTTTAAAGGTAAAGAATATTTCGGTCTCTCCTATAACGTGACTAGTTTGGAGATACTTGTCTTTCTTTGCACAGTGATGATGCGTAAGGTTAACAATGGTAAAACTGTGGTCAACCTGAAGTTTTCTTTAGGGGCAGCACCCTGCTTGTACCCCATCAACATTAATATATTTAAAAAAATACATTTAACACCAAAACAAGAAATGGAGCAAGATGACACCACCCATCAAATTCCTCCAACCAATAGGGGGCAACAGTAAACGTACAGTCCCTCCTCCTCTTCAACAGCACCAAGCTTTATTTATTTACTCGCCAAGAGCATCTCCAGCGGTGGAAAGCAACATCTATGTTAACTCTTATTTTGCTTTTTAATCACTTCTTTTGTTTGCTGCTGAATGTGGATCCTTTCATTGTCCCCCTGTCCTTAAATGATCTAATCAGGAGCAGTACCTTCAACATGACTGATGAGAGATATGAATACACTGCTGGAGCGGTGCTACTTCTTCATCCTCTCATGTTGGACTGATGAGATTCAGCATGAAATTCAACAACAAAGTGACTCACTATTGTCTCTTGAGGTATAAAGTGGTATTACAGGGCAGGCTGGGGCTGGCGGGTTAGAATTCTATCTTCAGTATCTCTGCAATATGGTACATATATTTTGGTCCATTTATGCCCCATCAAAACATTCTGTTAATCATTTTAGCTCATTTTGAAAAGTTTAAAACTTAAAATCCTATGTATTCCACCTTTAAATATAATCTCAGACAATGAAAAAGCATTTCACATTAAACCACTCTGAATGACTGTGCCTACATCTTTACTATCTATTTAGGCAGACTGGTAGAATTTGTGAAATTAGTCTTTAATCAATATTGATATACTTTTAATACTTTTAATACTTTTCAGCATCTTCAGCTTAGCTCCATGTTCATGTTACATATATAAAAATGGAAGTGACACCCATTCATGTTGGTATATGGCAGAGGTATTTAATAAGAACTCAGTAAGGTCCAGTTAGAGGAGGTCCAGTCCCGACCATCATTTCTAACTTGTGTTATGATTCAGTGGTGTATCCTGTTTACTGAAGTAGCCTAGAATCAGCATCTTTTACCATCAGCTACTGAAACACCAACACATCACACATACCGTTCAGTATATTTCAGCTATATTTACTGTTCAAATGCTGAACTGAAATGCTGAAAATGCTTTTTTATCACTTTAAGTAAAAACAAGAGCTACATTTTAAATGCTTCTGAAAAATAGTGCATCATAAAGTGTTTATTTATAATAAAAAAGGTCTGTGAGTTTACTGCGCCTCAAAGCCCGTATACCATAAAGACAAGAAATGTTCCGCCACTTAAAATGAACACTGTCAACATTAAATCCTTCTCAGTAGTTTATCAGTTTGGGTCCGCATTGGACAACGTCTGGGTCCAGACCCGGACTGTGGTCAGCCTATTAGTGACCTCTGGTATATGGTTTCATACACAGAGCCTAGATGTGGACTTTCTCCTGATTGCACCACTACAACATCTGTGTACGTCCACCAAATTTACAGCTTCCTTCTCTGCTGCTTTGTGCCTGAAACTGCCACCCGAAGGTGGGGTACACCGTAGACAGGTCGCCACTGCAACGCACGGCCAACACACACTCACGCCTATGGGCAATTTAGAGCGACCGATCTTTAGGGAGAAAACCCACTCAAACACATGGAGAACAAGCACACTCCACACAGCCTGGACCGGGAATCCAACCTGGATCGCCTGGCTGGGAGGCGACAGTGCTGACCACTACACCACCATGCCATCCTAAATATGCTTCACAGCACCTGCTTTAAGCAGGAATCTGCGGAAATCATTTTTCCACACTCCCAAATTTCAATCAATAAGGCTCATTATTCTCATGTGTAGGTTTTGAGTGTGTAAGTTCTGATTATATGATGTTTTTTGTGATCTTTTACACTAAAATGTCATTTTAAAAGTAGGACATGACAAAATATCATATTGTGATTATATTGCTACATATTATGAGAGGAATGTGTCTTGCGGTGTATTGAGAACACACTGATTAGCCTGCATTATTTTTTTCCTTAGATTTCATAAACACCTCAAATGATCAGCTCATCCACAGAAATGCTCATCTGGAACTGTGACGGGTCCAGATGTTCACAGCTCCCAGTAAAAATCACTGTGATTCTTTAGCGGTCCATAATGTACACTAATTTAAAAGCTAAGTAGCCTGAATGATCTCAAATCTGGAGCTCCTTAAATCGGTGACTGTACGTATAGTAGGAACAGTTAGACTTTGTCAGTTCAAAATTGGCAACTGAATAAAATGTAAATTTGGTGTCAATTATAAGACGTATTTAAAAACATCTCGTCCAGTAGCAGCCCCTGTGAAATCAACACTGCAGCGACGATTATCTAACAATGCATTGCACAGCACTAATATTTGCCTTATTCCTGACCAGCCACTGATCCCACATTAGTGCCTGTGATGTAGTTGTTCTACATGTATACTAATCCTGTGACAGACGCCAGCGATGTTCCATTAGTCAAAGCTGCTGCAGTCTGTTACACTGTAATGATAAGAGGGTTCAGTAATAGTGTTAGAAGCTGGCGCTTAGCGTATTGTCCTAGTGTAAGGTAATAGGTGTAGCAGAGTTTGCAGTAGGTTTAAAGGGACGGTACAAGCTGTAAAAACAGATCCTCATGAAATCGCTGTTTTTATGATGTCACAAAAACAAATACATTTGCGTAGATCAGGCTTTTCAGTCTGCAGTTAGTCACATCAGTCAGTCTTTAAACCCAGTTACAAAAGTAGGAAAGAGAGATGATAAAAAAGAGAGGTTGGAAATGATCGTGTAAAATGAATTACGACCATATTACGACCGCACAAACATCGTAAGTGGACCTCAGGGAAAAAATAAAATCCAAGAAAAATGTTGGATGTCAACCCTGTAAAGGGTGTGCGTGTGAGAGA